>VXAA01003208.1:92332-107141 GCA_013399115.1 Anseranas semipalmata
GGTCTCGGCGCTCGGGGGGAGCGGAGGGGAATGCCAGCGGTGTGGTGTTGTGCTTGGTTCCCGTCGTTCTTCTTCCTGCCCGCATCTCCAGAAAATAGGTTAATTAAATCCAGTCGCTGTCGCGTGGCTTCCGAGTTGATGTAATTTCCATCCGAGGACGAATGAAGCAGTTTGAGCCTTTACGTTCTCCATTACTTTGAAGCCGTTTGGTACTGTTCACTGATACTTGCTGATTTGTTTTTGCTAGGAGAATATGGGGAACGGCTGGAGAAAGGGCATTTAATAAATTCACTTCTGCCTTGTAAGGTAACTTGTCTGCTTTGCGCATTTTTCCTGGGCCTCTAATGATCGTAACAGCGTTTTTCTTTCTCTGATGTCTTGAGAAGGGACACAGGTTGTTGTTTCATTCCTTGACTTTCATCGATGAATCACAGAGTTCAGAACGTTTCACTCTGCTGAATTTCAGCACAGCTCGTAAGTCTGGTTTGGGTCTCTAAAGCGTTATTTGTTTATTTTTAATTTCTAGCTTTTTAATTGAAAACGTGTTTGTTTTAAAATCTTAAATAATGCTCCTTAGCCTGTAATCTGGATTAAGCTAAATGTTTTCACCGTGGCTTCTAGTGCATTGACTAAACAATAGAGTTCACAGTTCCTTATTATCTTATTCATTGCTCTGGTATTCTACCCCGCAAACATTGTGTTAGGCCCATTTCTGTCCTCTTTCATCATTTTGTGTGATATCTGGGCTTGAATGCAGGAAGGGTGGGAGGGGAACTTTAGGGATTGGAGATGCTATCGGTGTATGAGCATGCATGCGTGTGCGCGCCTGTGTGCTGGAGGTGGTGCTGAACGGTTGTGGTTGGGCTGAAATTACGAGCACATTCACGAAGGACAGGAAATGATGCTGAGGCTCCGATAGAGTTTGCTTATTGCAACACTGCATGTGCAGCTAGCTCATTTACTTTTGCACATGTAAGTATGCTGTATTACGTACAAAAGCTTGTCTTTTTGGTAGCTGTGTGTATGTCATCTTACAGAATTGGATCTAGTTAAAACAGCTTCTATTGTAAACAGATGCATGTATATCTAATAGGCTTTCCTTCCTTCGTCACGTTCTGTAGGTTTTGTTGTGTGCTGTGTAGAAATTAGAGTGAAATGTGACGTTACTGTGGCAGTCTTGGATCTTACGGTTTCTAATTGTACGAGTGAGTTTTCAGTTGCTACAAACAATGCTCTGAGCAATTCACGTATGAACTATATTTTCAGCGGGAAGGCTGCTCTCATTTTGTAGCTGATACACTTTTTAGGCTTAATTTTGCTGCTCAGCTCTCTGAGATGCTCGATTTTGGTGTGTCTTCTCCCTCTGTGGTTATGTTCAAGCAGTATACTTTGGGGGACAGGGATTGTTTTTAGTTGCATGCAGATGTCACTTGTGGTACCAGGATATAAATCCTTGAATAATATGCCTGGAAACAAATGTTCTGTTGCTTTAGTTTCTCACTTATCTGAAGGATGAGGTGGTTTTGTGTATGTAATGTTATGTCCTCTTGCAGGTACTTGTCTTTATTCTGCTAACGTAGGAATTAATGCTGAGGAAATGTATTTTAATTACCTTAGAATAATTTTTGCTACAGTCTAAGTAAAATAGGAAGCATAATAGTCAAGGAACACATTTCTGTGGGTCTGATCCTGGGAAGCAGAATATCCGTAACTCATTCTCCTTTCAGTCTGTTTTAGCTTGCTCCTCCTGTGAAGTTCTTGAGGCTGCTTATGACTGCTTATGACTTCTATGTAGCATATAGCATATGTTCAGGAATACCAGATTCTGTTATATATGAAGTTATGACATGAATTAACACAGTATTTTAGTGTTAGTTTTGGAGCTCCGTCAACACGAAACGCATGGCGTATTGTTTCATGTTGCTTGAAACAAACAAAAAAAAGTTGAGGACAGCCTCACTGAAGGTAGAAAAGAGAACTTGCACAAATTCTTTCTCTCTTTAAGTGTCCAGACTGAGATGATAGTTACATGATGTGAGCGTTGGGTTGTTTTTGTGGTGTTTTTTATTTTTTTTTAAGTACAAATTCAAGTTGTGGTACATGCATTGTTAGTAGAAGCACTGAGCACTTTAAGAAAGCGCTAGCAGAGATTGAGAAATGCATTTGGTCAGCCCAGTGCAGCTCAGCCTTTACTGTCCTGTCTGTCTGGTGTGCCAGAACACCACTGACTCAACGCAAGCTCCTTAGGGTAGGAGTCACGTGTTAATATACAGCAGTAAGCACAACAGTGCTTAATTCTGTTTCAGTGTCTGCATGTTCCATGATGCTAACCGCAAAAATAAGAAGAACTAGAGCTGAGCCACTTTTGATGTAGAAGGTGCTGAGCAATGTTAGCAACGTGTGTTTGCTAACAGTTCTCTGTCTTTGGCTGAAGGCTGTCCTACATGTGGTTCTCGAGTCTTTTTTCTGAGGAAAATAAATACTGATAAGCATGACTTGATAGGAATCCTTGTTATGTGTGACAGAAGAGTGCGTGAGTGTAAGATAAGAGTGAGGACTGACTTTCACTGACCTCTGAGCCCTGAGCTGAAACAGCGCATTCAGAATTGCTAGGAGTTTCTAGCACTCGGAGCGATCTCCAAACTTGCTAATTGTATGTTTGGCTGTAAGAAAGCCTGATCTAGTGGCTGCGTAATAGCATCTGGTGAGTCACAGGAGAAAGGCTTTGTATATGATTCTTCTTGTGCCTCTGTGCTTTGCTTTTCAGTTTTTTAACAGTTTAGACTGAATTTGAAAAATTCTTCCTTTGTAGTCATTGTGTAGCAAGTTAACTGAACTGCATTCCTTGTCTGACCAAGAGGTGTGTCTGTGTTCATGTTTCCAGATTTCTTGCTTTTAAGGACAGTTAAGATACAAGTACCTGACCTGAAGATTCCCTCTTTGGTGTTTCAGTAGTGGGGGTTTTGTTGGTTGAATCATATTAGGCTGGCAAACATAGCTGCTGCCATGTCGAGAAGTTAATTATTTCCTTCTGAAGAATGTTTTCTTTGGTACTTATGTTAATATGGGTGTGCAAACAAATCTACCTTTCTTCTGCCTCCTAATATAATGCATGAATTGGGAATTGAAATTTTTCTTCTTCATTTATCTCCCCATAATACCAAGTTCTTAGTGATAGCTTCAGATTCTGCCTGCATGTTGGTTAAACTGAAACCTAAAAAAAGAAGTCACAGCAAAAATATGTTATGGTATATGGTGCCATAATTGTCATGCAGCGCTTGTATTTAACTGCTGTTCTTAGAATGAAGATGATAACGGTCCAAAATGGTAAAGTTGAGAAACTAATCCTCGTTTGCACCAGTGTTTATTTTATACCTCTTCTTTGTTTACGCATCAGTGTTGGGTTTCAGTAATGACTACTTCTTGTCAGAAAAATCTGAAGCTTTGGGCTTTCTGGTCATGTGGTATATCCTCTTGTGAATGTTTTTAAAGTATTTCTGCTGAGTGTCATCTTTATCTATTGTGGCCATCGCTTAAATCACTTTGAGGTCACCTTTCTTTGGCATCCTCACTTTTATGCCATTTTTTTCCCATAATTTTGGAGGCTGTGTCTTGGAGTGTATGCATTATTGTTCTGGGTGTTGTCTGTTCCATTTTTCATATAGTTGCTGGTGAATCTGAACGAAGCTCCTGGTCTTAACGGTTCCAATAAAGAACAACTGTGTGGGTATACTCAATTGCCTTAAGTGGTTACTTGCTTCTGCTTGGACAGTAGCTGAAAGCACAGAAGAGAAATTCTGAATAGCCTGTCAGTCACCAACAGAACCATGTGTGCGGGAGACTTTATCCTTCTCAGTGCGCAAGCCTATCTGTGTCATTCTTAATTCTGCTTGTTACTGAAGGTTAAGTCCTGCCCTTCAAGTTTTTAAACGAGCAGAGTAGAATCCCGGTCTCTGGCACTACTTTCTTCCATCTCTCCAACCACGCGCTCATATTAAAATTTTTTGTTGAAGTGTCTAGAAAATTAGCCTTGAGAAGGGATGGAGGGAGTTTCTTCATAGTTTTGATGCCCTAAATGAAATGGACAATTCTTATTTTTATAGGAGATCTCTTGCAGTCCTGTCTGTAATGGCAAGAGGTGGCTTTGAAACCAGTCTCGATAAGTTGTCAAAAGGTTTCCGCCACGGCCTCAGGCTGTGAGGCATAACAGCAGTGTCTCCCCTGAACGTGATGCAGAACACGCCTTGCTCGTGCCAGCATCTGGACCTGCGCTGGCTGCAGCCATACTGCTAGCAAAGAAACTTGATAATAGTCTTATAAAATACCATGTTCTGACAGAGCGTGAGCAAACAGTTCCATTGTTTGTTTCCGTATCCCTTGCTTGTGACAAACATGAGTGCTGAGATCCCCTAGAGAGCCATGATAGCACAAACTGGATTTAAGTGCAACTTATAATGTAGCGGTGGGGCAGGAGGGAAGTTTCATTATGAATGTGAATCAGTCACTGACCTTTTTGTATCTTTAACTAAAAAATTAAAAATAAAAAAGGAAGTGTCTGTTTTCTGTGGTACCGCTTGATCACTTTAGCTAAGTGAGTGCAAATTATCAGTGGCAATGGGGATCCCCAAAACACACTTCCTGGTGATTACCATCTGCCTACTGAGGAGCTGATGAAGTTAACTCCAAAGGATGTGGGCTGTGGAGAGTCTTGGCTGTTTCATAGAGATGATTGTGGTAGGAGTTCGTGGTGCCTTTCTCAGGTTCCCTCCCTGATACCTTGCTGCTTGCCAAAGGCAGGCAGGCCGATACTTGCTGAGAGATACCTTTCTACAATTTACTTTTACTTTTTACTTTTTTCTTTTTTTCCCCCTCCCTTAATGGGATGTTTCTGTGTCTGCAGCTGAATGGTACATGGCCCCTCAGATTCTTAGGAATCATGCAGCCACTTGGGTAGCAGATGTTCTAAGAACTTGCTAGTCTTTTTTTTTTTTTTTTTTTGGCAATGATTTTACCACTTCAATAGAAGCAGTGGTATCAGGCTATTTGGACCTGGTATTATTTTATTGCTAAAAGACTGCAGGTCTTTGCTTTCAAAATAAGTGATAATGGAACAAAGAAACAAAAAGTAACAACCAAGGATCATTGTTAAGACTATACATAAAGAAAAGATTTCCCCTTTGCTCCTACTTGCTAGCAAAAATGTTATTAATAAGCCTCTGTGGCCTACCATGGTGCTGTGGTGTCCTGGAAGCTTCTCAAAACTGCATCTTACTTGCTGTTACTGTTAAACAGGGTTTGTGGAATCACTCAGAACAGCTATCTTTAGTTTCCTTAAAAGATAACATTCTCATAAGGGTTTTGTCCTGTCCTACATCTTAACAAGTGGCAAGAGGCAGTGGGCACAAACCGAAACACAACCATCTGAACATTTGGGAGTATTTCTTTCCACTGGGTGGGTTACTGAGCACTGGCACAGGTTGCCCAGAGAGATTGTGGACGCTTCATTCTTGGAAATATTTAAGAGCTGTCTGGACGTGGTCCTGGGTGATCAGCTGTAGGTGACCCTGCTTGAGCAGGTCAGTTGGACAAGGTGACGTCCAGAGGCCCCTTCCCACCTCAGCCATTCTGTGGTAACTAGTAGTGTATTTTGAGGTTTAGTTTAGTGCAACTGTGCTCTGCAAGCTCTGTTAGATTTAAAAATTATTTTGGAAAATCCACTCAGTTCTAGTATTCTTTTCCAGTCTTGCCTGAGTCAAGAGTGGATCACTGCCCATCCTTGTGGCTGGGATACAGGTAATCTTTCATACAGCAGGGTGCAACCGTTGTTGGAATAGGCTATTTCTGGAGGGTTGCTGGTGTATCTGACAGAAGATGACTTCTAGAAATAGAAGAGAACTAGAACTTGATGGGGTTTGCTAATTTGCTGATACTGTGGGCAGATAAA
Organism: Anseranas semipalmata; assembly: GCA_013399115.1. Lineage (NCBI taxonomy): Eukaryota > Metazoa > Chordata > Aves > Anseriformes > Anseranatidae > Anseranas > Anseranas semipalmata. The sequence goes on from VXAA01003208.1 coordinate 98,277, forward strand.
AGGAATTTGCATATGAAATGGGGAGAATCTGGGCTAAATCTACTCATGTTACTGAACTCTAGCAACAACCTTGTTGGGAAAGAAGAGTTGATATTTCCTGTTAATTTTTTTGACTAAGGCCCAACAGTAGAAGGAAGAGAATTTTGGTATTGGTCTACAGGACTTTGTCATGTCCTGGCAGGAAAGTTACTGGCTTTTGGGAAGTGAATTCAGTAGGTGTACCCTCAGTAGCATCAACAAGTACTATTTACTGAATACAATCTTGGACAGTTAAGACACATCATGGACCCTCATTTGCTTGCCGCTGTGGTGCTGGTACCACTGCTAGGCAGAGAGGGCACCCAGCTGGGTTGAGATTCCTGGGCTGCATGTGTGGGGCTGTTTTGCTGTGCTATTCTTAATCGTCTGTGGGAGGGGGGAGGAACAGATCTAAAGGGAAACGAAATACAAAATGTGCATGTTGAGTGAAAAATTGGGACAGAGTATTATGATTAGTTCTTGTCTTCCTTAGTGGAATTGTACTGGTAACTTATACGGACTGACTGTTGTGAGTTAACCCCTCTAGACAGCTAAGCACCACCAAAACCAGTAAGCTAAGCCAAAACCAGTACATTTATCTAGCTAGCAAGCAACAATTTAGTTCTTATACCCCTGCCACAGCTGCTGAAATTCAGGAAGTGTAAAACCCATACCCGTTCATTCATTCTTTCCTGTTGTGGTTTGTTTTCTTTATTTTTGGGGAGGGGGAGGAAGGAATGATATCGTTTGCAGATTTCTTACTGTCCTTCAAATCTACATATCTTGTCTGCAAGACAATAAAACCAGAAGCAGTCAGATTACAATAACCTTATGAACATTATAAAAATAAGGCTTGCTTACTGAATATCTTCCAGTGCTTACAGAGTTAAAATTGCTGAGAAAGGGGAACTTAATGAAGTAAGGAATTGCTGTTATCAATAAATAAAATTCTTGCCTTTTAGCTGATGTCCAGTCTGTATAGCTGAAGCAAGCTTTTAATATCCTATTCCTTAGAATAAGTATAAACATGCACTGCTGAAATGTTTTTTTCCCCACTTAATTCACTGAATAAATATCCATGAATCTGACATGAAGTTCCATAAGATGTTAGAATTTTCCACAGAATAGCTGAATCACAGGCTTCTTTCTCCACACAGACTTCATATTTTTCCATGCATTATACTATATTATATTGTATCCTTTGAAGTTCATCAGGAACAACACTTCTACTTGTAAATTAACAGCAGAGCCATTGCAAGGATGTCACTCTGGCAAATGAGACTTTAAAAAAAACAATATATATATAATTGCTAGACTTTCACAAAATGGAATATTTGACAAGAGTGACTAGTAAAATGTTTTGTTTTTTTTTTTTTCTTTTTCCCTTTTGTTGCTTAACTTTTTACTTAAGTATACTTTTTTACTTAAGTATACAAGGTCACTTTCTTCTGCCATGTCATATGTGTGAAATTCCTGGTGTACTGAAGATCCCTTACTGGTGATAATCTTACGTTTTAAAAGATCAATTTTCAAGTAATGGGACAACACTGAGTATTTCTGAATGCACACAAGGTCATTATTTTTATCGGGCAAGCTTTAACAATCTGCTATTAGTCCTAGTTGATGAGTGTGATAAGCTGAACAGGTAAGATGCATCTTCCCATTTATTCCTATCTCTGTCTTCATCCTTCTTACTTTAAAGCAGATGACTTCCTCAAATCCGTTGTAATTCAGTGGTAGAACAGTGGCTGTATCTGGGTATCATCAAGTGACTGAGTGCTCTCACTTGGGAAATATTTGTGTAACTTGGCTGCGATGGTGGCCACCTCCTACGGAAGAGGCACAGGGAGATCTTTGCTTTTGTGGCATGGCTCAGTACTTGAAAACATCCACGTCTTCCTAACTGTGGAAGCCGTGTCAGTCTTGGTAATCCAGACACAATGGCAGTTCATACTGAATTACCAAACATTCATTGCCAAACAAGCTTGCATTATTTGCTTTAATCTGACTAGAGTGCATGGTTAACATAAAAACTTCTCATATTCAATGTAGAATGAGAGTTGTTTACTTCTGGTGTTCTCAAACAAAACTGTTAAACAGTTTTGAGAGTCCTACCTAAGAATCATCTTTGCTTGCAGTTAAGTGAATGTTACATTCTGAAACTAAAATGTTCATCTCTTGAATATTAGGAAGATGTAATGCCTTTTTCAATGTGTCCCGTCTCCCAGCACTCACATCTTGCAGAACTTGAATTCATAAGGGAATTTCATTCTTAAGGGCTGTTGAGCAATGATATTAAGCGCATTGCCACTTGATCAGCTGTACAATGGGTTACTTTGGAGAGAGAAGGAGGTGTAGGCTGTTTATCAGTTGTGCCTTGCAGCAGTATCAATAAAATCGACCTTCTGTTTTAGCCTGGCCTTGATACAATTACAGCTGAGGGAAAGGGAGGTGTGTGGTAAGGGAAATAGGGATGATGGGTGGGAAAACAGATTTTTATATATGAATATACATATCTTTAATTCTCACTTTTTATTCTGGTTGACCAAACTGGCTTTTTTTTTTTTTTTTGCTTCCCTGTGGTTCTTTCTGACCCTTGAAAATAATGGGATTGTTCTGAGCAAATATAGGCAAGTCATCTTATGAAACTTATATACCCACTAAATGAATGCCACTGAAACATTTGCATGCAAAAATGTTTTGTGGAATATAGGGAGAGTGCAAGCAAAAATCGACTCACAATCTTAGTAGACTTGATTAAATTAATAGTAATAAAAACAAAACCAAAGTGGCTGGTGGAAAGGAAACTCTAGCATGTCTTACATCAGTGCTGACCAAGTTAATGGTTTGCTGATTATGTTAGATCTGCACAGAAAAAGATGCATGTTAAATTTTTTATTTTAAAATAGTCTTAGGGGAAATGTGGAAAAAAATATTTTAAAGCAGGCTGGGTTTACAGGTTAGATTGTTAAGGTTCAAGTTGAAGCACAGGAGAGACTTCCTTTAAAAAACAAAACAAAAAAAAGCCTGCCTAATTTCTTTCGTCATAGTTCCGATAACATGGACTGATATATGATGAAGAATGGTCATGTCTGTATGATGAAAAGTACGGTGGACTACTTGTTAAGAATGGGATGGAAGAATTTGGGTAATTTCCCAAAAATAAAACTTACATGTGCTGTTTCAGCTTGCACTGTTTGTAATGTGAGCCAAATAGCTTGCACAGTAAGGAAGAAAGAACTGTGTATTCATTCAATTTAAGTAGTATAAATTTAAAGAATTCAATTAAATGAAAAGGTTCACGTACTACATAATGAAGTTAAAATTTTTATCCTTATAACTCTCATTGCTTTGTTTTGGGGAGTTGAAGAAAACTGTTCTGATCCCTGCACTGAGATTCCAAAATGCTTGTTTCTGTGTATCAGAGTTCCAGAGCTCTGGAAACTGCAGTAATCATCTTCAGAAAGACAGGAACATGCAAAGTATTCTCATCTTTGAAAACTTTATCATCAAATCAAGAAGAAAATATCAACAAATCTCACTGTAAGAATTAATATAATAAAAGCTACATATGCCCAGTAGCCTAAACATAGATTCTAAAAAGTAGTATTTCCTCGATCTGCCACTTCTTGAAATTAATATTCCATCAACATCCCTACCCCCTAATAAATAACTAAAAATCACACAAAAAAATTAGGTACACGAGTAAAGCTGAAGTGATTCCTTTTTACTAAGGGAAATTCTAAAAATATTACATCAAGGTCACTTGGCAGACCAGGTTAAATCACCAGTGGTAACATTTGTAAGTGGTATATTAGTGACATTCTTACTGAAAGTGGCTGTACAGACACATCACACGACTGGAAGAGTTCCTGGATAATCATCTTCTTATTTCTGTTGCAGTCAATACTTCTATAAACTGATGAAGCATCATGTTAGAAATAGTTGGAGCTTTGTACCTAGTTATCCCATTAACAGAATATTTCAGAACTTCACTGCTTTGACTAAAACGCTATTCCAGGATTCTGGATAAACATATTCCGAACCAGTTTGTGCATCTAGCTAAAATTAGTGTTTTCTCTCACCTATATTCCCCTCTGCACCTTTGTTTTGCTAAGCTAGACTGGTTTCTGTTCTTGTCGGGGAGACTCTCCATTTTCCCCAGTCATCTTTCATTTAGACTTGAAGAAATGCAGAGAATCTAGTGACTGACTAGATATGTTCACAGTATTCACTTCAGGAGAATACTCTGTTGTCCATCTTCCTTGCATAAGAGTACATTTACCTCTCCTATGTCTTATGTGCTATTTTTGGCTTCCTGACCAGATCAGGTGCTAGCAGTGCCTTGCACAAAGATTTTTTTTTTAATGCATCCCTATACATCTCTGTGCGGAATTGCCTTACTTCATGGCAATGGATAGCTTTTTTCTTTTTTCTTTTTTTCTTTTTTTTTTTTCTTTTTTCAGGCCTTCATCAAATTGGTGATTTAGTGAATCTGCAGTAAGCTCATACAAGCAAGTACCTTCCCTTCCTTGGTTGCTTCCAGCTGCTCAAAGCAGAATTTGTGCTTGTCTCACTCCTTGGTTGCTGACCTTGCCTTTGGGATTTCAGAACTGCAGTTCCTCTCACCGCTTCTGTTCGTGTCATTCCTCTTACCTGGTGTTTTGGTCACTTGGTGCATCAGAGGTGCCTCTGTACTTTTTGTCAGCAGCGAATTTCAGTAGACGCTTCAATTTCTTTGCCATTAGTAGCAGGGTTATTGAATAAAGCCAGCCGCAAGACGATTCTTGGCAAACTCTTCTGGTGATCTCTGTCCAGCCTGGCATTTTCTGATTATCTTCTGTGACCAGTTACTTAGTTCCTTTGCAATTCTTCTGTTAAATACAATCATTTCCAGCTTTATTAATATTTTGCATGCAGTTGTGAGGTCCGGATGATATCTACATATTTCTTTCACTTCTAATTTTTTAAAAAGTTAATCTTGTACCATTGACTCTGATATTTTCTTCTGAGTCTTTGGCTTGATCTGAAATCTTGCGTGTTACTAATTGTAGTAGGCCTGTTCCCCCCCCAGCTCTGAAGAAAAGTATCCTGTTTGCTATCCTATCACAGATTGCCTCCTACAGTGTGAGTGGATTTTGTTTTGTTTTGTTTGTTTTTTGGTGGTCTGCTTAAAAAGTATAGATTGTTTCTTTTTAAATGTGTATATAAGGTAGCAATGAGGTAGACACAATAACTTGAGAATGTATGGAAGCTGTATTTGCAGCTGTGTACGATTTCGTCCACCTTTCTTTTCAGAAATCTGTAACAGCATTGCCTGGTTTCCTCAACTCATGCTCAAGAAAGCTCCCAGTTCTGATTCCATGCTGGTTGTGATAATTTCCAGGCCTGTTTTGTAGTAGACATCCTGTCTTTGTTTCTTTACTAAGCAATTTTCACTGCCAAGTTCCTTCTTTGCTTAGTTTTGATGTGTCATTGAAGAACTTAATTCTAAATATATTTTTTTAAATCCATTTTTTGGAAGGCTTTAACTTTATTCCTGCACTTTAACATGTGAGGTGCAACTCTGTTAATCAATTCCTTCCCTGAAGGAAGCATTTTTGGGAGGGTTGGAGAAGCTATTTGTCTAGTTATGCCTATTTTATCTCACAAGTTGTCTATGGTACACTGCATCCCATGAGGCACTTCCAGATCCATTTCTGCATCTTAAATGAAGCAGCAGCTCAGCATTTCTGATTTGGAGAATCTGAATTCCTCAGCCCACCCAACTTCTTCAGCTAATTCCTTTTGCTTATTATTCACTTGCTGGAGAACTTCATCTCCTGTAATGCATACTTCCCTGTGATATTTTTTCATTCTAATAAAATCTGTACCAATGCTGGATTTTTGGAATCTATTGCAGCCTCGCAGCACTCTGAACGGGGCAGTCCTTTAAAGTGCTTTATTGGACCCAAACAGAATCTGTTCTTACTTTGCAGTGTCTTATTTTTATATTGTGTGTGTGTGTGCACGCGCACATATATATATTTTAGTCTATCACAATTTTAAGTTGTGTAGATATGCACCACCCCAACATCTACTTCTGGCTTCTCTAAATAGCATGTACTTTTCAATATGTGCTTTAGCCACTAAGCCTCTGTTGTCCCTGTTATATTTAGCCTTATATTTAATACTTAATTCAAGTTCCTCAATTTTGTAGCACAGACGTTTTTCTTTTCATTTTTCCCCTTTTATTTTATTTATTATTATTATTATTTTGTATTAATACACTGATACTTCAAAACATTTCCTATGATCATGCAAGTTTAACTGGACAGGCTACCTGTCTGCCTGACCCCGGTTCTCATCCATGTTAGGACTTTGTCTTTTATCAAATGATCACGGATAAGAGTCCTTCATGGCCACATCCTCATTTTCCGCTGCTAGTGCAGTGAGGTTAGATGTCAAGATTGCGTGGGTGCCCAACAGCTTTCACTTCTTGCTTTCATCTGTAAATCCCTTCTTGCGTGTGTCGCCTTGTCCCAGAGGGTCAGTGGCTTTGTCTCAAGAATAGAGCCTATCAGCAGTAAAGTCCTGTTTCCACAAGCAACTCTGAATATTCTGGTGTTTCACCCAACTTTCTCTCTCTTCGTTATTTATTTTAATGTCTATTTATTAAATCTCTTGAGATATAGCTGAATCAATTGTTTGAAGTCTTGCTATATAATCTTCTTCTTCTTTTTTTCCCCACTGTTCTGTTCTCTAACTGTAATTTAAGGAACCTTGAACACCCAGGAAAAATAGAGCTTCAGATCAGCAGGGAAACACCTGAAGTGCAAGGAGGAAGGAGAAAGGCTTGCATATGTGAATTATTTGATCTGACGGTGAAAGCATTCACTTAAATGTGACATGAGATATCTATCCATCTGTCTGGCTATCTAAAGTCACATTTAAGTGCATTATCTATCTATATATATGGGAGAAAGCATACATATATCAGTCACATTTGAGTGAATATATATATATTTATATATTTTTTCTTTCCTTGTAATATAGTTTCCTCACATATATAGTAGGAGCTGTTGCCAGCATTTTTCAGCTGAATGAAGCAATCTTGCAGGTCACCAAATGCAGAGAAAAGCATCCAGTAAATAAATTTTTGGAATGTGTAGATATGTAACTGGCCACATCTTTTTTCTGTGTTTTTTTTTTTTTTTTTCTCCAGGAAAAATTCTTTGAATAAATGTGCTTTGAGTAGGTTACAGCTTCTGGAAGATGGAAGAAATTTATTGTTACGGATCTTGTTGTTTTCACATAATTGCTTTTTAATTAATTATTTTTTCAGTGGAAGTTTTGTAAACGTTTAGGCTTCAGCTGTCCTGACCTGCGGCTGAAGGTGCTCTTCTTTTTTATGTGGGTTTCTGTGTGCATGTGTGAGGCTAAGAGGAAAAGAAGAAGGGGTTATACTTACGTAAATGTTCTAATTTTGGAGAGGAGAGTAAAATCTCTCCAGTATTACCAATGGCAAGCAAACAAATCACCTTTTTCTAGTATCTTTTCTCTCCTGCTAATCTTCAGATCCAGATTTACTGGACAGTCACATCAGGTTATCACAGTTGCATGTTTCCTTTCCCAGACTAATCCTGTGTTTGCTTTGGCTGACGTCCACTGTTCTTCCATTCTTTCACTTGTGCATTTGTTTTTGTTTTTTTTCTCGGCCTTTCTTAAAAGGCAGCGTGTGGTGCATCTCTTCTCACCGCACCTCCTGCAATGGTTTTAAACGCGGGGAGAGGGTGGGAGGTTGCTCGGTGCCCCAGCCCTGTGCAGCCACCCAGCCCTGGCAGCCTGCGCTGCCGGGGAGCAGCACAGCTGGGCTCGGAGGAGGCTGCGGAGTCCTGGGTCACTCCGGTTAGCGTACAGCGTGCAGCGTGTTTCTGGCCGCAGTAGGTGCGTGATGTGGAGAGTGTGTGTGTCGTTTGTTTGCTGATTTAGGTATTCGGCTGTACTGAATAGGCTGTTGTGATTGGCAGGGTTTCAGAACAAAAATGCCTCCTGTAAGAGTGACAGAAGGTCTATTATACAAAGTCTGTAGAGCATTCATCCGTATTTTTGGTATTATTTAATCTACATCTTGGTCTGTTACTTCGGAAAGAAAAATCATAATGGCAAAGAGTGGTGATACTGCAGTTTACCAGAGGTGGGTAAGTGAGGTCCATCTTTGCCTGCCCTGACAGTAGGGAGTTTTTCTTCCTTTCTCCTGTTCTGTGTCAGCTCAGCCCGCAGCAGAGCATGAATGTTCTGATGCAGAACAGGGCATGTCAGGAGGAGGCTCGCTTTAAAATTTCTCTCAATTAGCAACAAATAGGCATAGTTCCTTTAGCCTGTTTTATCTAGCCTGGTCCTCGTCTCAGAAATAGTAGGCAGAGGACAGGAAAAAATGTGGGATGCTAGCTTTGGACTTGTTCAGTGTAGTAGGTACCTCCTGGCAGACCTCCAGCTGGTGCTCCTACAGTGCATGCACAGCTCCATAACACAGACAAAGCTGGAGTTTTAGCTGGTCCATTTTTCAGCTCTAATGCTACATTCACTAATTCATGTGGCCTGATGAATACTTTTTTTTTTAAGTAGCAATATTCTTTTTGTCCCCACTCACCACAGACAAGGGATGAAGACAACCGGAAATCTTAAACAAATAAATAAATAAAATAAAAATAAAAGTTCAGCTCAGTAAAAAAGAGCAGAAGTTGGATAAAGCCAGAGAGAAAATGTGTAGAGGAGGGGGGTGCAAGCAGGTGATGACAGGGTGGGAAAGGGGGTGCAGGAGGGGTATAGCAGTCAGTGGAAAGACTGTCCTTGCAGCAGTGGCTC
>VXAA01003208.1:109312-144233 GCA_013399115.1 Anseranas semipalmata
TTTTTTGTTGTTTTGTTTTAATAGAAGTGAGAATAGCCCCACCACCAGAACAAACCCTGGCACTGTGCCTATATTGGCCACGTCCTAGGGTCTGCCAGCCTGAGGCTTACGGGTGCATCCCTCTGCCTGTTACCGAATTAGATCACTGCAGCACAGGGAGGTGGGGAGCAGTAGGGAACGTGGGGCCTTTCTGGACCAGCAAGCTGCAGGGAAAATTGCATTCTGGAGGATATTGTGCATGCAAAAATGTGGAAAGGCTGTGGAGGAACAAAGGTACCCATTGGCTCTATGGGGCAACTAAGTGTCACTGTCCTGTAGGGTACCTCCTATTTCAGTGTGATTTTCTCAAACTAACCAATATCAGATTTTTTTTTTCTCTATTTCTTTTTACTTCATTCGTACAAACAGCACAAAGAATTGGAGCCACTATTTTTCAAAGCTAGGTATTTGTATTTATTTTTGGGGGGCTTATCATGAGGTTATTCTGTTGACTTAACCATGAGGAGTTTCTAATGCGTGATTAGTTGGAAGTTTTAAATGTAGAAGAGCTTAATTCGCGAGATACTGGGAAAAATGCCAGCCGTAGATTTGGGAAAGTCTGACTAATAAAATTGTAAAGCTGGTTCATCACTCAAATATGTTATTATTTCAGCTGCCTCTGCCCACTACAGGCTCCTACAGGCTAAAAATGTCAATGGGCTGTTGCATTAATAGCTATTTTAGGTCTCTAATCTTAAAAGGTGGCACAAATGAAAGAACTTTGATATTTTATATTAATCTGAAGTTAACACATCAAGATTTTTTTCGTCCGTCTTTAAAAACTTCCAACCTTAACATTTTGATTATTATAAAAATACACAAGCTCATATGTTAAAAGATCAAATCCTAAAATTAGACCACAGATGTTTAGATTTCAAACCAGCTGGGGGCGGTGGCATTTTCAGGAATGTAATGAATAGAAGAAAAAAGGAATTGAGTATAAACATGAAATTAGGAGTTATTAAATATAGACAATTGGTAAGAGAAGGCAAAAGTATTGCTCAAAACTTGGCAGGTTGAAAACAGGGAAAAGGGTTTTCTTATTCCTTGCAAAACATGCCAACATTTTAAGAATAATACTAAATGAGGGCAGTAATGCCAATAATAATTTAGTTCCACTACTAAAAGAAGCTGTATGGTCTATTCACAGCATGTAGAAATAACAACTAAGAAAAAAGTTAAATTATAACTGCTAAAGCTATATATTTTTTTCAAACCTACATAGTGGATAACCATTTTGAATTGAGGGTACAAATAATTTGAGGAGTTCTCTGTTCTTCCATGTTGATCCCGAAGAAAGATCGGGAAAGCCTGAGAGCACCGGAGGAAGCTTAATGACGTGCTAGCTTTTATAAACAGAAAAATGATATGTGGTACCCAGACGCTGGTTTGCCCTGTGTTGATTATAGAGTTCTGGGAACATTATCATCGATATGGGATCTGACTTGCTTCAACAGAAATTCAAATCTAATAATCAGAATGAAGAATCATGCAGTCTGTGAATGTAGAAACGGGCTAAAATATCAATCCTTTTTAGCTCAAATTGAGCACATACATAACTTTTGTCATAAGCCATTTCTGATCGGTGGTACTCATATTGTACAGAGATGTCCTACAGGCTGCTGAAACCACAAAATTGATTATCTTTAGAAAGGAATGTGTTTGAATGTCAAAACTGCATGTTGGTTGCTACAGAGCAACAGCTGAATAATAAGAGTTTGTCAAAGACAGTAGTACCCCCTGGCATCTCTTCCCATGCGGGATTCTTTTTTCTTTTTTGTGCTGACAAGATGTGTGCAGGTACGTTCCCCACCCCTAAGTAGAGTTACACCTGTTGTGCAGAGCTCTGGATCCTTCTGGCAAGGAAGATTTCCGTTACACAATGTATTACTCTGTTAGTGTGTTAGTAGACTAAAACATGATTGCTTTGTTATACAGGAGAATTTTGCTGACCTGAAATTCTAATATATAACCTTCCGGAGAGGAAGATGTAGTCATAGATGCTGTATTTTAGGGAAAGATTTTAGTTACCTGGAAATTTTTTTGTTGTTGTTATTTGTAGATCATACTCCCTACCTACCTCATGCTTCCCAGCTATGGAAGGACAAGTTTTATTTTTCATCTGATTTTTTTGTTTGTTTTCAGATCCAACAGCAGACTCATGTGAGCTTGCCAGGTTTTGCCTGATGGAATTGCTCAGACTTCCACTGCTCTAAAAGGAGAGGAGATTTGGATTCTTCACAGTCAGCACTGAGAGACTGCCTGTTCACTGTAAGTCAGACTTCCTTATATCATGGATGCAATGCCCTCTTTGAATTGGAAAGTAGAAGTTAAACTGATGTGGAGAGTGTGTTTCAGCCTACAGGGGACATGGTGAAAGAAGTGGTGTAAGAAGCTTCTTAACTATGAAGAATCCGTGTACAAGGAGAGAGGACTGTAGCATTGCTGGCATAGAGGCAGCAATTCCATACTTCCATTCTCCTTTTGGGATGATAAATTGTGCTTAACTATGTCTAGAAGAAGAATTGAAGGATGTAGGAAGGAAATGAGCTGGGTAAACCTGGAGTTGTGATAATGTAACCTTATAATCTGCTGATATGAGGGTAATTGTTTGAAAATACCTCAAAGCTGTGTCTCTTTTGAGAGAGGACTGGAAAAAAAAAGTACTATTTCCAACCCAAACCATTCTATGATTTTGGGGTTTTCTTAGTTTCCTTAGTGTTATATGGGTCTTTTACCTGTAACAAGGAATACACCACTGCTGTTTTGCACTGATTTCCAATTATATTTACATCTGTGTTTATGTAGGCTTAGTGACTGCTTTAAGCTTGGTGAATTCTTGTAGGGTTGATCTCTCTCAGTTTCTGTTGTGAGCGTGTACAAGGTATTGTTAGCTGTGTGTTGCTCAGGAGGACTTGTGTTGCTGTGGAAAGTTGAAGATGAGTCATGGAAACTGAAGTATGTAGCACACATGGGATGAATCTTTGCTAGATGAGGCTGCTGTTAACCACATTAATGTCCATGTGCATTTCCAGCTTCTGCAAACTAGAAGCTAAAAAAGAGAGGAGTGGAAAATACTCCTGCCTGATTTATTTGTTTTGGTAGGTACTGCTATACTGCTGCTATTGGGCTCCCTCTGGGAGGTGCCCGGTTGCTATAGGATCTTTTTACCTATGCAGATAGCAGAGTTTATCAAACACTATTACAAAATAGTTAGCTGATTATGTTGGCATGCTTTATATTTAACTAGCAAACTAATGTTTTGTGGTTGTCCAACGACTTGCAAGAAGTTTTGTGTACTTGGCAGAAATGAATATAGCCCTGCCCCACCCCAGTGTGCAGCATGTGGCTGTTTTATTTTCAGAAGGGGTTCCGGAGGAACAGGTATGTTAATGGCTTTCTATGGAGTCATGCAGGAAACCTGTGAAAATTCAGGGCAGGAAACCCTCACTTTGCTTATCCTGATTTTTTAATTCTTGTGCAAGAATGTTCTCAGTTGAAAGGCAATTTTGCTAGTTGCTGAAGGAAGGGTGGTAGATTTACAGGAATACAAAACTAATAGTTTGAAAGTTTATAGAAAGGAAGCTTTTTGTTATGTCTGCTGTGGCAGAAGGCTGCCATGGGAGCTATTACTCATCTTAACAATAATATTTTAGTTTTTGTACTGACAAAGTACCATCCTGTTGGGATAGGTTCTTGGAATCCATTAATACTCTGTAACCCCCTTTTTTAAGATACATTGTCTCACATTAAGGCATGGTGTGATTTCGCTGAATAGCTCTGTCTTTCAGAGGAAGGAAAGGGTACTTAGTGCTCAGTGAATTCACCTTAAAGTGAATTAAATTCATTTTACGAAGTTGAAATGAATCTGTGGCTGTTACAGAAGCAGTTTCCACATGTTACTGAGCCTTAAGAAGGATTCTCCACTACTCACTTGAACGTAGGAAAATATAGTGAAGGAAGTAATCTTAATTTTGCAATCTTTAAATTTTATTTGAGAAACTTCATGGAACTCCTGTGCATTCATTGGTATTTTGTCTCAGTTTTGCCAACCTAAAATTCTAAGCTGAGTCCTTTAGTACAAATGTTATGTACGTAGGTTTTTGTTCTTCCCTTACTTGGAGCATTAGCATAGTAAAACTTAAATACTTTTCACAATATTTATTTTGTAAGCTGAATGTTGACAGAAATGTTATTAACATAGGCAGTTCAACAGAGTCTGCTTTTTACTGTCTTATACAAGAAACTCGTTGTACAGAACTATGAAGCATAATTTGTAATTTTTGTTTTAGTTATAGGTACTTTGATTTTAAACAGAGATAATACGTTATTAAAGGAACTGTTTGAAACAACTGGACTGCTGATTTAGTATGAGTCCAGAATAAAGTAATTTTTAGAATTTGTTCAGTAGAAATTAAACGTTTGTGAAATTATGAAAAGGTGGATCAAATATACAGTCACAATTTCATTAATACAGCATTGTAAACTAATAATAGTTTAAATGCTTCTTTTAGGGCAGGTTGTCATTTGTAAATGCCAGCCGTGTGTCGGACTGATCTTGGGCTTGAAGTGGTAGGAAGAAGTTGTGAACTCCTTCATCGTGTGGTGTCACGGCTGCAGAACATTCCTCTTGCAATAGGGATGCAGCATGTCTCAGCCGTGAAATTCAGATCTTTCTAATAGTTACTGCTTCCTACCTTGTGAGAGACTGAACTAAAGTGCTTGAAATAAGCAATTAGCACAGCCAAAGGTAAGAAAAGAGAAAATATGAGAGAAGATCATGAATCTTGTCTGCTGTTACTCAGACTAGTGATTCCTTATGTTTATATGCAGACAAACGTAGTGACTGTGGTGTGTCTCGTCATTCCAGAGGCAATCAGGTTGGTTCCCCCGCATTTTACAAACAAGAACAAATTAGTTTTTATTGGCACTACTGGGAGGGTTTTACAAAGTGAGGTTCTGCATCTTTGTTTCCAGGAAGTGATATGGGCAGTCCATATTCTTACCACTGAAAATGTTTTCATCACACTATCACTGAGCAGTGTCATTCCCTTTTTATCTGGAGGTCATCAGCAAAGTCAGTCTTTTGATGTAAATCAGTTTTGTGCTTGCAGAAGTCATGAAAACTTGCCTCATTTAAAAGTAGCTCTAAGGTAACATCTCTGTATTTCAGTATATGTTTGCCATCAGGATTTTTTGTATATATATGTGTATATATATGTATATATTTTTTTTTTTTTTTAGAGAGACCAGGTAACTTTCCTGTCTTTACTTTTGTGAACTCATGGCAAGTTGCTTATTCGTCTATCAGTTGAAGAACAAAAATAATAATTTATTGGATACATCAGGAGGCAAAAGATTTGTCACATTTCAGGAAAGAACTTGAAATTTACTTATGAAGAGCAACCATTATATATGACCAGGGCCCCTTGCTTTTCAGTTGTGCAACAGCAAAGGCTTTGTATGCAAGTGATTGCATGGGAGGGAGAGTTGCCGTTCTCAGTGGACTCCTTCAGTAGTAAGGTAATGGGATGTAGGACTGAGTCTTTGATCCTGGCATTTATTGTAGTGGATGAGGTATGTTTTTGGCCTCTAGTGACTCCTTTGCTCATTCCCTGACTCCTAGTTTAAATGCCTAATGCTCCCATCAGCTTTTGGGAAAAGGTCATATCCTCATTTTAATTCAGAAGGCACGTTCTTGTAGCAGTAGGTATTTGAAGATGAAAATTGCATTGCTCCTTTAGGTTTGAAGAAGCTTCCCACACTAAACAAACAAAAAAAAGATTATTAAAATAGGTACTTCTCAAGGATAAATAAAGATTACTTTAAAGATTGAGTAAAATGTTAACAGTACTTTTTTTAAAGTTTGCTGTGTAAAGTTCATAACCGGTATGCTTCTGCAGTAATGTGCTTTAATCTTGTTTTGTTTATCACATTGGTCCAAGCATGTAATCCGTTGTAGACCGTTGTGTTTTTTTTTTTGTCATACATCTTATCAAAGCATATATGAGGGATGAAAAAAGCTCAAACCTGACCAAGGATAATTATTAGTAGTGATTAATAAACAGAAATGTATTTATGAAAATATAACGTTTGCAGTATTTGTTTAATGAGTTTATTAAACATATTGACTCTATGTATGTGCCACACATTTATAAAAGAAAATGTCTGCTATGGAGATGTGTGCTTTTTGGTTATAAAACCGTAGCAAGAACTTTGAGAAGAAAAATATATTCTCCTGTCAGCTGAAGTTATGTTGAAAAAACATTCCAATTCTGGCAGAAAATCAGACGATCTTATCTGGTCGGGAGTAAAACATGCTGGCTGGTAACTTTGCAGGCACAATAAAGTGCATCAGAGTAATACAACATAAAAAGACTTTTAAAATCTTTAAGAGGTTTTCAGCGTGGCTGCCTGGTAACTTTGTCCAGGTAACTTCTGTGCCTCCTTATTTCCCGGAAAAGACCTGGGTAGTACTTCTGTGTAGGGAGAAATCCCAATGCAGTCATTGCTTGTGGCAGTTCCCAAGCAAACGGCTGCGTGGGGCATGCCCTGGGCAGGGTGTGTGCTCGCTGCGTGTGAGGTGAAGGCTCAGGGAAACTCCGTGCAGTCGGAGAGGGTGCTGTGTGGGTGCAGAGAGGAGGGGAATTAAAGAAGGGCCAGCGTTTGGAGGTTAGAGTGGGAAAAATCTCTCCTGGTGGGGAGTGACCTGATGTGAAGGGTCCTCTCTCTCTCTCCTAAGTTAACTGGAGACTGGATGGCAAGTGCTTGGGGCTGGCAACAGTGTACAAGGAGGTGTACGCACTGACATATGCAGAGAGGTGTGTGTGTGCGCGTGTGTGTGTGTGTGTATGTACATTCCCTGCCCAAGGTGTTAATGTATGTAACAATGCTAAGGATTTATTTGCATATTATTCTGCACTTTCCTTTGAAGTCTGTCTTCTGTTTTGGATCCAAAAGAGGACTTAAAACCAAAAGGTTCTCCCATTCCCTGCCCAAGGTGTATTAGTGTCACTTGTAAGAGCTCACCTGCAAACCTTGTTTTTCCAGTGTACATAGACCATGAAGTCTGCAATGGCTCTGCTGCTGTGTTTTTGGAGGATGGTGAACTTCTGAAGAAAAGGAAAAGCTCTTGATCTAAGAGTTGATATGTCTTACCTTATAAAGTACCAGAGAACTTTTTTTTCCTATGTTTTGTTCAAGCATCTGTTTATCCCCAGGAGTTCTTTTACTCTCAGTATTAACTAATATCTGAACATTTTGACAACTGTCTACAAGTGTGTTTGAGTGTTAACCAAGTAGCAGTTTGCTTTAAATAGCAGGATTCTCACTTTCAGAAAAATCAAAGAAATTTAAATTATTATTCTACTTTAAAAGTCTAATACTAAATGATTAATCATAGAATCATAGAATATCCCAAGTTGGAAGGGACCCATAAGGATCATCGAGTCCAACTTCTGGCACTGCACAGGTCTACCCAAAATTTTAAACTATGTGACTAAGTGCACAGTCCAAACGCCTCTTAAATTCAGACAGGCTTGGTGCAGTGACTACTTCACTGGGGAGCCTGTTCCAGTGTGCAACCACCCTCTCAGTGAAGAACCTCTTCCTGATGTCCAATCTAAACCTCCCCTGCCTCAGCTTGACACCATTGCCGCGGGTTCTATCACTGGTGATTAAGGAGAATAGGTCGGCGCCTGGCCCTCCGCTCCCCCTCGCAAGGAAGTTGTAGACTGCGATGAGGTCTCCCCTCAGCCTCCTCTTCTCCAGGCTGAACAGGCCAAGTGACCTCAGCCGCTCCTCATACGTCTTCCCCTCCAGGCCCTTCACCATCTTCGTCGCCCTCCTCTGGACACTCTCCAGCAGTTTTACATCCTTTTTGTACTGTGGTGCCCAGAACTGCACACAGTACTCAAGGTGAGGCCGCACCAGCGCAGAGTAGAGCGGGACAATCACTTCCCTCGACCGGCTAGCAATGCCGTGCTTGATGCACCCCAGGATACGGTTGGCCCTCCTGGCTGCCAGGGCACACTGCTGGCTCATATTCAACTTGCTGTCAACCACAACCCCCAGATCCCTCTCTGCGGGGCTGCTCTCCAGCGTCTCATTGCCCAGTCTGTACGTATAGCCAGGGTTGCCCCGTCCCAGGTGCAGGACGCGGCACTTGCTCTTATTAAACTTCATGCGGTTGGTGATTGCCCAGCTCTCCAATCTGTCCAGATCTCTCTGCAAGGCCTTTCCACCCTCAGCCGAGTCTACAACTCCTCCCAGTTTGGTGTCATCGGCAAATTTGCTCAAAACTCCTTCTAGTCCAACATCCAAGTCGTTTATAAAAACATTGAAGAGGACTGGCCCTAAAATGGAGCCTTGAGGGACCCCACTAGTGACCATCCACCAGCCTGATGTGGCCCCATTTACCACAACCCTTTGAGCCCTGCCCGTCAGCCAATTGCTCACCCATCGTATGATGTTTTTGTCTAGCTGTATGCTGGACATTTTGTCCAGCAGGATCCTATGGGAAACTGTATCAAAAGCTTTGCTGAAGTCCAAAAAGATCACATCAGCTGGTTTCCCTTGATGGACTAGATGGGTGATCTTATCATAAAAAGAAATCAAATTTGTTAGGCAGGACCTACCCTTCATGAACCCATGTTGGCTGGGACCAATGACTGCATTGTCCCCCAGGTGCGCTTCAATAATAATTAATGAAAATGTTGATACTAGAAAATTGCCTTTCTGTAGTGCAGTATGTCTAGAAGTGTTTTGAACTGCTAGCAAGCTGTCAAGTGCTACAAAATGAAATGATTTTAACTCTTGTGGGCTCTTATGTCATGTCAGCTAAAAAGGGATGCTGTCGACTACAGTAATAGTCAAGAGACAGCAATGCTGACTGTGTTTACAGTGAAGAAGTTCAGTATGTTTGATTGAGGGACATAATAGAATTTGTGTTGTTGCTTGTAAGGGTAAGGAGGGCTTCAGAAATGCACTGTCCCATTGCATGCAGTTTTAACCCCAAGTTTTATCTGGCAGCAGCTCTTTGCCTCTAAAGGTTGAAACTGTTTGTTACAGCAGTTTTTAACATTTAATGACGTGCCGTTCCCCACCTGGTAGGTAAAAGGTGTACCCCAAGACAAATCAGTTTATAACTTTGCCTATAATATATTTGGGTGTCTTGCCAGCAGCTTTTGAGAGAAAATATTTGATTCAGGAAAAGTAGAAAAAAGCATTCTTCATTTGACTCGGACATTGGGACTCTTAAGGAGACTACAGGTTCTCCACTGTATGAAGGGAGACATGCTGCTTTGCTTCAGTTAAGAACAGAAATGTTCAGTGGATTTGTTTTTTATCACGGGGGTAGTATAAATCTGTACGTTTCTATGCCTGTAATGATTTTCATAGCTAGTAAACTTCCGCCTAAATTTAGTGTGTTCTAATAAAATGGGGATGCAAAAATACAATAGGGCAGACTGTAACAGTACTGTTTCTCTCTACCCATAAAGAGAGAGAGTATGTGTGTGTGTGTGTGTCTAATTAGGGTTCTTAACTTTAAACTTTTATTACTCTTAGAATGATGAGTAAGATAATATTCTGTGTATGATCTGTGGTAAGCAGCGTTGGCATGGAAATTGGGTAAACACTGGAAAAGTAATTTTTAAAATTAAAATAAAAACATGTGCGATATGCATAGAATTACTTTACTGAACCAGAAATGTACGGTGGTATTGTACCAATTTGCTTCTGGTTGTACTTTGGAAGTGTAAAAATTGTGGACCTCATCCCCTTGCACAGTTAGTTGGTGATATTTAGTTAATTTATTAGGTGAAGAATTAGGAGGTTTTTCAGTTCCCATTTGCCTTCCCGCTTTCCAGTGAGCAATATACAGCACTTAAGACTAGGCAGCATATGCTACCTGAAGAAGATGCTGTTATGTAGAAGTTCATGTTAACTTTCCAGAGCACTCTTGATTCCGTGTGGGTGGTTAACAGCTCTTCCTAATCTCATGGTTAGAGTCCCTTTACAACCTTTCTATTAAGCATATGTTGCTTTAATTTGCTTTTTCAATTTAAATAATTTGTTATAGTTTATAGTTATAGTTTAGTATACTGCCACCAGGCAGTGTAATCATAACTTCAGAAATAAAATTTCAAGGTTAAAAACCATTTTGACAAGATCACTTTTGTTAATTTTACAGGCTGTCCCTAGTAACCAGCATTTTGATATTTCTAATGTTCCATCATCATCTAGGGCTGACAGCATCCGCCTGTCTCCTGAGAAACAGAGGATGCACACTCTACTGCCCCCTTTTCTGTTCTTTTAATGGGAAAGACAACAGGTTGTAAAATATGCAAAAGCTCTGGCTGCCACTGTCTAAATAACAATGAGACAGTAATTTGCTTCCAATAATACATTTTAAAAGGACTAACTACTGAAGTCTTTTAAATCAACACTGATTAAACTCCAGATTTATAATCTAGTAGTATTGTAGTTTGGAAAAGGTATTAATGAATACAATGGCTTACTCATCATTCTGTTTAAGTAAACATAAATAAATGAAAATGGAGATAAAAGTGAGGGATTTTCCTACAGCAGGCCACTAAGCCTGAAGAGTTTTGTTTTACATGTCATATCTTTGCTGTACAGCCATAGAAGTGTGCACATCTGTGTCTGAAATGGTCATACATTTTTGGTTTGGTTTTCTTTTAAACAAGTCCTTGACAAAATGCATATTTATTTTTATTTCACCCATTGTGATTGGGAGATCTACTGGAGAGAAGGCAAGGGAGGCTAGCGGTGGTTGTCTGGCTGTAATAAAACTTGGGGTTTTACTGCTCTAGTTGAATTATCTTCTTATCTTTCTGCAGTATGGGCTCTTCTAAAGAAGTAGGCTGTTGGATAAGTTTCCATATACTTGGATGTATCAAATTTGGAGACAAAGTTTCTTTCCTTACAAATTGAAATCTTACTGGGGGAGTGGTGAGGAGGGAGAGAACTCTTTCACCTGTTTTTAAAGTCAGTTACCCCATGACCAGAAATTCCAAATGTCTTACAAGTCTCCTAAACGTGAAGTTACTTTATGTTAGACAAATACTTGTTCTACTTGACAAAAGTGCAGTTTATGCTTCGTCTTTAAAAATTTCACACACAGTTTGTGGTTTTTTTTTTTTTTTTTTTTTTTCCAGTGCTATACAGTTCTCAAGGAAATTTAAAAGAAAACACTAATAAGAGTTGGTGATAGTAAGTAGCAGCTGTTGAGGGCATGATTCAGCATCTCCACCTGGAATGGACCCTTGTATTCTTGTGAGATTTCTGTCTACACTGTGTTTGCAAACACCTTGATGAAGGGAGTGCTGGCGATCAGAGTGCAGGAACTGCCACAGTGGATGGGCTTTGGTTTTTTTCTGTACTTGTCTCTGGCATTGGCTGGTAGCAGATGCTATGGAGGACAGTGCATCAGTTCT
This sequence comes from Anseranas semipalmata, assembly GCA_013399115.1. Taxonomy (NCBI): domain Eukaryota; kingdom Metazoa; phylum Chordata; class Aves; order Anseriformes; family Anseranatidae; genus Anseranas; species Anseranas semipalmata. The sequence goes on from VXAA01003208.1 coordinate 120,811, forward strand.
TATCCTGAAGAGTTACAAAACATTGCCTTTTTGTCAGATCCTTTTTATAATCTTCAACTGATAAAGGATGACTTATGATCCGGTGCGAAAAAGGCTGTGTTTAATTATTTGTTTTTCCAGGTTTATAGAAACTGCACTTACTAGTCTCATAAGTACATATCTTGCTTGGTGCCATACATGAAGCTAAATAAATATATACTGTAGGGATTTACTTTGTTGCATACGTTTGGTATAAATAAGTTGGTTTTCAAGGGTGGTGTATATCACTTCTACTGGCAACAATTCCCATGTCCTAATGTATCAGCTTGAAAAATAATGTTCATTTATTTTAAATTAAAAAAATGAAAAATATATAAAAGAAAATCCCAAAACACTAAGAAAAGAAAGCAACTAATGAACCATAACAACTGTAATAACAGTTGGCCATTGGAATGAAAGGAAAAACAAAAAAGCTCCCCCCCAGAAAAAGTCACACAATGAAGTAGTTTTATACAGTAGCACACTTGATAAAGATGAAAGATGAGGTGTCTGATTCAAGGCTTTTGCTATAAGAAACTTCATTTTTTTCATACTTGATGCCGTTCTCTTCCTGCCCACAGAAGTGCCTGCAAACTCTCACTGCTTTTGGTTCTGTTTTTTTTTAAGTTTTGATTTCTCTCTGGAGTTGTATTTTAGATGGAAGATTTTTGAACAATATGACAGAAGCATTTGTCAAAATAAGAAGCACATAGCATTCCTAAAGCCTGAGTATCTTTCCTACTGTGAATGCACCAAAGCATTATCACTGAAGTGAGGCGTACTTAGGAGAAATGGCTACGTTGGTAGGAAAGTAGCACAACACATCGATGGCAGTCATCTCCGTGTGGTGGAGGGCATTCCGACTGAAAGATGTAAAGGACAGTGGCTAGAGGCTTGAGGGAAATATAAGGAAAGAAAGGAAGGAGTGATAAGAATGTCTTAAAACTTTGGATTTCTGCACTTAAAATCATATATTGTACTTTGTATAATACATATTTCAAAGCAGAAGTAGAAAGATTTTTCAAATTATGAACAGATTTCAGGCTTTTGTAAAACATAACCAGGCTAAAATCTTATTTTTAAGTGTACTTCACTTTATTTACGTCAATCTTGTTCTGCATTTTGATATTTTTTAGAAAGCAAACTTAAAGTCAAAATCCCTATTAAGACAGAAATGCAACTCAATGTAAATGACTATCAGTTTCTTCTGATAGTCTACAACTAGACTATCAGGCTATCAGACTCCTTTGATTTGAAGTCCTAAAGCAGGAGGATATGAATACATAATTTGTACCTAATATGAACAAAGGTTACTTTGTGTGCGTCTGTTTAGACAGTTTTGACTATTTCAGGCTTTATCTTCTTAGCACCTTTAGACTTGGCTAATTCATGATTAGAAGCAAAAACATTTGAGGAATGCTTGTGAAGATTTTGAAGTGGGATCCCTGTGAGCTGTTGGCTGTAAGCTGGAGGTCTTTTTAATAGTGGGTCCCCAGGGATAAGGAGTGTGAACATCGTCTTTCTGCAGAACGCCAGGATGAGTGGGGCTTGAAACTTCTGTTCCACTTGTGCTGTTTAAGAAGAACATCTCACAGATGAAGAGTTGTTGTTGTTATTATTATTTTCTTACAGTTGCATAACTAGGCATCAATTCTTATTTAACTTATAGCCCAGAAGTCTGGCTTCAACAAGCTGGATATGATGTATGTGTTTAAAATACAAAGGCATTGTCATAGAAAAAACAAATCTGCTCGTTATGAAAACTTAATTAAAAAAGGATCAGTGGCACTTTAACTAGATGATAGTATTACTGTACATGTATGTTTAGAAAGCACGTATGTAAATATGCATATACATTGCATAGGTGTTGGTAATAAAGCAGCTTTATGACCAAAAAGAATTTTGGATTTTGCCATGGGAGATACTGTTTCTGGAGAAGTTCTAACAAGTGGAATAAAGCTGTGAAAGGTGCATTCAGCACAGAGGGAGGATGTGGCCCACCCAAGGCTCTCAGGCACAGGTAGCACAGGGGCAGATCCAAGTACAGGGGCCGGCTGTGAAAGCACAAGTGATGTGTGGGTTGAGGGGAATATCCAGCTCTGGTCAGGCTCTGCCGTGACTCAGAGCAGGGCGGCTTCAGCCTCAGCATCCAGATCTGCTCTGCTGTGTGGCCAGTGTAATCTAATAGACAGTGACCTTTAATTGTCCTTCAGCCTTGCAGCATCAGGCTGCAACTGTCACAACAGAGTATTAGCAAGTAAAATTCCTGTCATTAGGCTGGAGTCTGAGAACAACAGGCCTGCATTCTTCTTTTTAGCTGGGGTAGCTTCATTTGGATCTGACAAAGTGTCCTTAGTGAGGTTTTTGCTTATTTAGCTGGTGCAAAACAGAGCAACATATTATCTAGTGCAGGGTAAGGAAGATGTGCCTTCCTTTATAAAGAATATTATTGCTGTCACAAAAGTACTAACGTTTCTGCACTTGTTTGTATTTCAGAGTACTCTGAAATGATTGTGAAAACCAGCATTGCTATTTTTTTCATTTTTTTATTTTTCCCCATTAACAGTGGTGAACAAGTCCTGATCCTGTATGTTATAGGAAGGTCAAACGGAAGGCTGTTCAGTGGTGTTAGATAAACTGGCAACCTAATTTGAGCTGTTTGCTTTCAGGTGGTTTATTTAAATTGCCACCTGTGAAATATGCATGTGGACATGAAGACTGATTATTTTAAGTGGATGTTGCTCAAGTAATAGATCACTGCTTGCTCAGCTGAAGAAAAATCAGGCCTGCAGCATCCCTGGAATTGGTTCCGAATATTTAATTTAAAAAAAAAAAAGCCAATGGTTGATTACGTACATAATGTTAATTGTCATTTTGCTCTGTTCAGACATAACTGATGCGTGACTTAATTTAGATACATTAGCTGAGAATCATTACATTCACATGGAAAGAAATGCATTTGTCATGTGTATTTAGCTTCCCATGCTTAATGCATAACATCCAACTTGACAACTCCTGCACTTGTTGGTGAGTTTAAGCCTCTTAAATTTGCTGTGTAAGGTGGTTAAGCTGCTGGTTTTAACTTTTAACTACCTCACACTTTTGCTGTGTCCTGGCCTAGCTCTGGAAAAGTATTCCAGGTGCAGGGAGTGGGAAGGTGGAGAGAGATGGAGCTGTGAATGCACAAGCTAGCAGCAGGAGACGTGAACTCGGGTTCAAGCAGTTTGTGGAGTCCCCGGGCAAAATTAATGTCAGATCTCTCTGCAGAAGGGAGCAAACCCAATGCATTGCAACGTTTACTGGAAGCTTTAATTGTTCCAAAGCACTGTATATGGGAATTGTATGAACTAACTGCAAGAGCAGATGAGAGGCTTTTTAAAACAAGTTGCTGGACACAGTAGGCAGGAAAGGCAAATTTACATCCAGTGTTCAGGAATGATACTAAATTTTTGAGTAGTTTGGTGTTAGGACTTTGTATGGCTGGGAATACTGTCATCTATGGTGGAAGTGAAATGCGAAGTGTGAAAGTTTAATGTTGATTTGGGTCAGTCTAAATGGCTAGTACTTTAGAGTGGATGTTTTGGGAAGCATGAAGATGCAGTCAGCTTTTTCTGGATGCTATTCAGAGCCTGGTATGTGGCTCTCATTTGTTCCTCTCACTTTCAAAATCTTTCTTCAAAAATCTGATGGTGCTGAATGGAGAGAAACATACGGAAGAGAGATCAGAATCTTGTTCATCCAAGTAATTCAATAACTTTTTGTGTACTTCATGCAAATGTAAATGTAATGTGAGCTTCCTAAATAAACTGGCATACTATTCTGACAGTATTGTGATTCAGTTTATCAAAATTAAAACACAGAATACAACACCAGGTGCTCAAGAAATGTTATGTTGTGTTGTACTCTGTCTTGACTTGTCTCACCTTTTAAAAGTATGATATCCAGTCAGCTTCATAAGTGATCTATTCTTAAAATATTCTCTCTAGGTGATGCAAATGATACTGGAGTGTTACAGGAGATCCTACTTGCTCTGTCACTATATTTTATCATCTGCCTAATTCATATTAGAAAATCACACCAGGGAACAGTCTTTCAATCGTCTCACTCTGGGAACAATGAAGGAGTAGTTTCAACTTCTATTTTGTGATTCTACAGATTAGTGCAAGTTTTCTGCTCTGGAAGATCATTCCAATGGGGGACATCAGGGAGCTGGTCCTTCAGTCAGAGTAGGAACTGTTTTTTTGATTCTCTGTCCATATGTGCGATCACATGCATGTGGTACTCTTCTTGACATCTTTATTTCGCTAACCACAAAATGCTGCTCATAAACTTCATCTGTAAAGAATTTCCATAGAAGCTCCCCTCTTCAAGCCTTTCCAAAAGGATGTTTTTGCAGCAGTCTCCATGTTGCACACACAGTGACAATATGTTTAAAATACCTTGCTTTTTTCCTCAGACACTGATGAGCAGTCAGGCGACTTAGCACGTCTGAGAATGGCAGCCCGGAATCGGAACTGTGGGACTGCTGGCTCCTGCTGCCAGGTTGTTTGTTTGCAGCTAGAAGAGGCAGTTGACTTATTTTCTTAATTTTGAATACAGAACAGAAGACTAGAAAACTGCGAATGCTGATGATGTAATTTCTCCAAGAGTAATCCTTTTGACTGCCATCAGTCATTCCAAGATTTATCTTTAATGTTACATTCCATGTAAATTGTTGTCATTTTGGACTAACAAAAGTAAAGGATTTGAACATTTGTGTCACAGTTTCTGATGTGCTCTAAGAAAAAAAACTGTGAGCACAGTTTTGGGAGCAAATTTATGATATGCTCTCAAAAATGCACATGTGCATTTCATATGGAAGTGTTAAATTCTCTTGACTTAGGTTACCATTCACAGTATTTATTTTTTTTTCCATATTCCTGCTCCAGCTCTTCATTTTTGACACACTTTTATTTTTTTACCTTTTCACAATGAAGTGCATGGAGCAAAATAATGAGATTCAGGTCTAAGTGTTGTTTTAACTGTCTGTATGGCACAGATTTTTTTGTAGAAGAACATACGAGTTATGAAGATTCCTTAAGCTCTGCAAAGTCCAAGTTTTGCGGCCAAGACTTGATGAAAACTTTGCATATACTTTCAATCACAAAAGTCTTTGAAAATACAACTTTATTTCAAAAGTACAATTTAATGACATAGGCTTTGTGAAAGTGTTTTCCTCCTTTATGCATTCTCTATTTTGTCATATAAAGAAGACATATTTGGATGAGTTTCTCAGACTTTATTCTAAAAAATAGGAAAAAATATGTAGGTCAGCCTGGATGAAGTGGGCATGACTGCCATCTGTTAAGAAATCAGCTTTCAATATTATGTTTCCTGATACTTCATTTTATTTTAAAAAATATTTTAAAAATAATTTTATTAAAAATAAAAAGGCCTTTTAGCTCCTTCCTCTAAGAAACTGCTTTTTTATTCATTTTCAGAAATTCATCAAGTGCATTATACAAAAAATTGTGGGAAATGTCTTAAGTATGTCAGGATGCACCTTATGCTGCACTACTCATAATTAACCACAGGTTTAATTTATTTTTGTTCTACGCTATGATGGTTTAGAAAAGCCAGTACCAAATGCCAACATTTTAGAAACAAACACAAAAAGGATGAGAGGTTGGGAAGAGAGCGTAAAGAGATAGGAAGAGAAGAACAATAGCGGTGACACTCTTCTACTACAAAGGAGTTGAAGGGGAATCTGCATCAGTTGTAAACATGCCTGTTTATTGCTGTTTTTATAGCCTATAATTAAAATCTGGGTCATTCAGCTGTAGTTTGAGTATAACCAACCTCAAAAATGGTATGAAACAACCAAGACGCTAGACTGCACCCACATTATAAAACTCTGCACGTTGTCTGCTGTCTGTGTATTCTGTTTAGTGACTGGAACTGAAGTGAAAAATGAGTGTACTCATTAGAAGTAATAAATATGGATTGTTAAGCTGTAGCACCCTTTCACTAAGCTTAAATCAAATTCTTTGTAAGTTATTCATTCTTTCATGTTGTGGAGGCATCCTAATGAAAAACTCCAATCTTTTAAACCTCTAAAAATGCTTGAGAATGAGATTGTAGCTGAAGCTTTTTTTTTTTCTTCTTTTTAATTGTGTGGAATTTCTTTCATTTTTTTTAATGAAATTCAAATAGCTAGGCAGTAGGTTGCACTAACCTGAATCTAAATGTAAGATTAGGAACAGAGCATCTTTTCCAGCTCTATCTGGATGAGTTGAAAATAACACTGCTTCCACTTTCTCATTGCTGCCTACAAGTTGGTGATGGCCATGCCTGCATTTTGGTGAACAGAGCAAAGTACATGAACTACCTGCTGTGACAATTGACTCTACACTGAAGTAGATTAGGGAAGGCTCCTATGATTTTATTTATTTATTAATTTTTGGGTGCAGGGAATACTCATCTCCAGTGAAAGGACAGCAACAAATTGCTTGGGAACAGGAATGTGTTAAGCTACTTTGGCCATTTTCAAAGCATGTATGAATTTGAGCTCTAACCTGTCATTGGAGGCACCAAGCTGCTGCTGAGAGCCATGGAAGTCCTCAGCAGATTAATATTAACTATTAGCATTATTGCTGGAGGGATGCTGTATTTTATAGTGGGTTGCCATACTGTAGTTGAATGGTATAAACAAGCTCAGTGCATTAAAACTCTATACATCTTCCTTCTTCTAGGTTGTCTGTAATAACGTTAAATTATTCACGAAGGCGTAATTGAAGCTTTCCTTTTTGGCCAGTCTCCTAACTGCTTTTAGGTTTTGTTCATTGTAGCTGTGCAGTGGCAGGACAAGAACTGACATGAAAGCGCTTACTCTGAAATGGGCTTTCTGTTCTTTCCTACCATGGCTGCTGCTTCTGCAGCTTTGGGTTCCCTTTTTTTTTTTCCCCAGGGTTAAAAGTTCCCTTACCGGCTCTGTCTGAGTGGAGCCTGTAAGGTAACCCTAGCTGGATTGCAGTCCTTCATCAGTTGAGAACTTGTGGGGGTAGTGGTGGTTGCAGGTTGCATTTTAGTTGGGGAAAAGATCCCTTTTATGATTTCATTCTTGTTCAGGACATACCCTGTTAACCTAGTCAGAGGTCCTCACCTCGAGCCTGCATCATCTCCTGCTGACCCAGCTATTGCAATTGGTTCTTTCCCCTGGTTTTCTTCATTTTGGCAAAACACTGCATGTAATCATTCAGACTTATAATCAATTTTCGTACACCTCAAAAGTCTCTTTCGGTTCATCTTTATCGTATGCCACAAGGATAATGTTGCAGGAAACCTGATCTGTGGAGCCTTCTTCCTAGTTCCCATTGTCAAGGTGTTTGTTACACTCATACATATGAACGGATTTAAGACCAGCTGGGATATGTATGCATCTTCCAAGAGAGTGATTCACTCCATCAGCAGCTGCTTCTCACTGTTCTTGTTACCTGCGTACATGTACATGCTGTGTTTCCAAGCAAAAGGACAGTTGCAGGCATCATTCTCTGTGTCCTCAAGGAGCTGCAGCCCAAGCCTTAACATGTTTAATTCTTATTTAAAAGAAACACATTTCTGTGTACGCTTTTTCATTGTATTTGCAATTTTTTTCATCAAAAGTTCAGAGTTAACAAACTCTTTCCTTAGGCTATTAATAACAAAAATACTTAGCACTCGTGGCACTAATTATCCTCAGTATACCTTATAAGTGTTAATTGTTTCTTGCAACACTTCTCTAAAGTGTCGAGGTTTGTTCACATATTGCCGGTTCAGAAGCACAATGTGGGGAAGTTAGTGGCCCTCAGCCTAAGAAGATGTTAGAAAAGGTTAACACTGAGGCACTTACAACTACCTGCTGTTTAGTCAAAATACTACACATCTCTTTTGAAGTTTCAAGCGATCTTAATATGAGAGACAAGCTATAAAGACCTCATCTATGTATAAGCTTTAGAAGAAAGCTGTAGCTCTGTCTGCAGCAATTTGTAAATGCTAGTGTTATAAAGTACACTGAAAAAGGTGTATTGGAATGGATTTAGAGACCAGAAGCCTACAAAGATGTGGTAAATTGATGTGATGTTTCTATTATCTGTGGCCATTACGCTTTGTAAAGTATGTAAACAAATTTCTGTGCATCCGGGGAATAACTGAATCTTGTTACCATGGTCATTAAAGTTAATGAGACTTAAATTTTGAGCTAATAGGCCTACTTATAAAGGAGAAACACTAAACATTCTCAAAAGGAAGTGTTTCCCTTGCAACTTTCTTCATTTAGAAATTGTGATGTACACTACACGTGACAGTTCCTCTGTATCATAGAAAAAAAAACAGGTATCTTCAAGGGCAAAAAAAAATGAAAAGTTTTTTTTAGAAAGTATCTGATGAAGTGTGAAAATTAAAACATCACAGCAAAGAGAACAGAGTGGGCGCATTGTATCCTGCCACTCTTTAAGGAAGATATATAACTTTCTGCATGAAATTAAAGGATCTCTGGGTTGTGTTTGCTGTTCATACATACTCCGTGACATTTTTCTTCAGGCTTGGATAAGAATTGTTCATGGACCACAGAAACTCTTCTTCCCATAGTCCTTTTTGCTGTTCTACATGAAACATGTGATTGGTTTGGCGTTTGTTTCTCCATAGTTAAACCAACTAAGTTCAGCTGGTTTAATGAAATATACTGCTTGATGTCAGCCTTGGTGGATTTATGCATCTCACGGCATTATGCAGCTTTTCAGGTCACAAAGAGACAGTCTGGTACAAAGTTATATGGATGCCTTCAATGATTTTACAGGAAAGCGATGTCTTTTTCTTGATGTACAGACAGTGCTGTCTTAAGATCTTGAATTGCTACATGCTGGCAGGCTGACAGCTATTTCCACAAGAAGGCATTGACTTCCAGAACATTGTGCCTATCAAAACTGAATCTAGGAAAACAAATAGTATTTCAGTAACATTTCAGTAACATTTTAGCAGTAGTATTTAAAAAAAAAAAAAAGGAATAAGCTTGCATATCTTTGTGTCAGTGAACAAAGCAAAGCTTTAAATAGCAATAGATAACAGAAAACTGAAAGGCAACCATGCTCATGCCAAAGCTCTGATAGTAAGTGTTTCCACTCATACCAACCCTGGGACATTATCATTAGCAGATGATCCTTTCCAAGGTTTTTAGTACAGACTGTGAAATGATACTGTGTGCCTGTTCTTTTCCTTACTGAAAATGAAAAGCCTTTTTCTCTCCTCTATTGCCTGATCATCCTTTGTCTTTTGGCTTGTAAAGTCTTCTCTGGATGAACAGCATGTCCATTACGAACAGTCCCACTGCTTCTTTATTGCTGGAGGTTGACAGCCCTTGCTGTGCTCATGAGCACTCGTGTATGTATGCAGTATATGTGCTCCCAGCGCTGGATTTGATCACAGCTCAGTAGCTCTTACTTTCTTGACGGGGAGACTGTGGACCCCTCTGTTCCAGCGTCACAAAGCGGTTCGTGTGGTTCCCCGGTTTGCAGCTTCTCGGTCATGTGTGTGAGTTGTGCTCAGAGCTGGCAAGGGGGCATCTGGGACCCCACTCCCTAGGCAAAGCTCTTTCCAAAAGGGGCAGGGGGAGGAGGGGAATGAATTATTTAGGGCCTGACTGTGAGCTAGGTCAATCTGTTTTAGCTGCATGCTCTCATTCTTGACTGCGATTAAAAGTTGGATTGAGAAGGTGCTATGACAGGTAAACGATTAATATAATAATACTGCCATTACTCATGGATTTTTTTGCATCGGTAGTCACAAAGATTTTTAGCATATCTGTCTAGAATATATATGCAGCAAATTTCATACAAATGCAATCTATCACGTCTCCTGGGGGAGGAGGGCAATGGTGTCAAGATTATGCATTTAAAATTAATCACGTCGTGTGTAGTATTAAAGTCAATTTCTATGGTAGATGTGAGGGAAAGGTGGTATTCTTATAGATACTTACATTTTAGGATGCATATTGACCTACTTCTAAATTTATATAAGATCTTTCTAATACAAGGGACTGAATTATTTACCCCAAGGGTTAGTGAAACTGATACTTGCTTTGCTTCAGGAACATCTGACTAGACTTGACATTGAAGCATGTTCTTTGGTGTCTTACTTGGGATGTATTGTAGTGGATTGTTTCTGGGTGGTTGGGTTTTTCGTTGGTTGTTTTTGTTGTCATCGTTGTTGTTTTGTTCTCTGTATGCTTGAAATATGCAGGATTTTCTTTCATTAAGCGGTGAATATTATACATGAAAAGTAATCTGGTGTTAAATGCAGCATGTTTGTTGTTCATCTAGTTTTTTCCCTTTCCCACCATCTGTGTCTCTTTTGATTATACAAGTAGGACAGTTTTATATGAACTAAATTTTCCTCTCTTGGGTCATTGAAATAGTATGATTTAATTACTACAACAGCCTCCTTAAGAAAGTAGACTAGATGGAAGTAACTGTTTCTTTGCATCCCAGAGTACTTCAGAGAGTAGTATGTGTCCATGGCCAATGAAAGCGTCTGCCCAACAGAGGCTGTGATTTGGATGGTATCTAGAGACAGCACCTAACTGAGGGCAGGTCTGAAAAACTTCCTGTTGCTCTTAGTTTCCTTAAGTTGTTTGAATTTTTGCTTTGAAAGGTAGTTTTAATAACTTCTTTGTTTTTAAGTGTTTTATATTTGTCTCTGCAAATTTTTCTTTTCTTTTTTTTTTTTCTGTAAAGGGCATAGCCAGCAACGGTACTGTATTTGTGTACCATGTCTTTCAATAGAATGAATCTTACAGTAATTCAGGGACAGCAAATACCCTCCTCAAAAAAACATCTGCAGTAGTTCTACATGGCAGTCTACTACATAAATTGTAGTCTATAAATAATCCTCCCTCCCTCCCTCCCTTCCTTCTCTCCTTCTCTCCTTCCTTTTTTTTTTTTGAGCCAGCTGGATAGATTAAAGCTGACACTTTGAAGTATAACAGAGAAAGCCACGAAGACATTACTTGGAAAAGACTATTACTTTGTTTATCCAGGTGGACATGAGTCAATGTAACTTAATAATTTAATAATAGCCACAGAGCAAAGGTCTCAGTGTGGATTCTTTTTTAATTCAGTGCAAGTCAGTCAGTGTTGCTTGCAACTCTGACTTGGATTGCTCAGTCTTGCACTGGCTGTGTGCACTTGACTTTCATCAGGCTTTTTGTTGTTCCTATTCTTCTATCCACAAAATCTCAATTGACTACAGTTATAGGATGAGATGTACACTTTCAGTTTCGCTGCTAAAATTCTCTCTACAGTGTTCTTTCACTGCTGAATCAGCTCTGAAACAGCTGTTAAGACTTTTTCTTCCAAAGCCATAACAAAAATAACCGCATAATGTTGATTTAATACTGCAGTTTTCCAGATTTTTCTGAATTTCTGCCTTTCTTCTTTTGTGAGATGTAGGGTTTTGCCATAAGCTTATTGCTTTGAGAATTGCTAGAGAGAATTGTGATACTGAGGAGCTGTTTTGAACCAGTGCAGTTTTAAAGGTTTGAGGACAATGAGGACAAGTTAGGACATACTCTTTTTTATTTTTTTTAATCAGGTCTTCCTGTTGTACATATTGTCATATATCTGCATTCACTTTGATTGATTTAGAATTATAAGGCTCCTAGTAACAGATGATAAGTAAAGATAAGTGCTGCTTATGGGTTTAGGACACAAGAGCTATAAATAATATTTGACGCTCATGTTTTCTTACTTCTTTAAAATGCACCTGGTGAGGTCATTTGCAGAAGTACTCTTGGCCTACTTTTGCTGTTTTTGACTTGATAGAGAAGAATTAGGCCAATATGTGAAAATTCCTGTCCTAAATTTATTTGGATTTGCCTCAGTCTCACACCTTTGATTTGTCTTTTTGGAGTAGATCGAAGTAGCTGGTACTGCATGGTACTTTCAGAGGAAAGATGGGAACAAACATAGTTGGTTCTGAGGCTGTCCTGTAGCGTGGGGAGGAGCAGAAAGTATTGAACCTGAAGTAATTAGATCATGATGACCTCAAACCATGAAAGCCTGCTGCAATTTTAGCTTAGTTAGCATAATACTGATTTTTATGCCCGCTTTAAAGTCTTAATTGCTCACGTACCTTTTGTAGCCTTAAGTGCTGCAGGTAATGTAATATATGAGTCACTCTGGAAAGGCTCAGTCATTGCTGCTGGCAGCCAGAATATGAGAGTCTGTTTGGGATGCAGGATCAGTGTTTTCACACCTTTCTGGAAGCATAGGTTGGTTATTGTTGAAAGGCAGCCGTGTTTTCCTTTTTTCTTCCTGAGCTTGAAGAGAATTTTAAAAAAGGAGCACAAAGCAGTTGCTGGAGAATACAGCAATTCTGACAGATGGGTTGGAGCCATATTCAATATTTGCATACAGTTTCATGTTCAAATCTGGAATTCTCAAGGTAATCATTTGAATTGCTAGGAAACGTTAATAAAATATTAATAAAAGACTTTGGACAGAGGACACACGTCATTTCTGCCTTCTTCAGGGCTGGTAACAAAAGCCTTTTCTTAAGTCCATGTAGTAAATTAATTTGAAGGAATACAAGAAAATTGGAAAGACCCATTTTCAAAGTAGAATCTCAAAATACTTCAGGTGCTGTCTGTCAGATTTATTCCACCTGTCTCCCGCCTCTCCTTTAAGCACCTTGGGTTAGGTGGCGAGTCATCTCTAACTCATTTGAATTCTGGAAAAGTGCCCGTTCCTCTTTTTTTGATTCCAAAATGACAAATGACGTGTCCACAGGAGATCTGGAGTGCTTAGCTGAGTGCCCAACGTTAGGTGGCGTAAGTCTGTGTCTAGACCATATCAACGTTAGCGAGGAGAGCAGTGCAGTAAAAGTGGGCCTTTGCAGTAAATCGGGTAATGGCGAGGCCCCAACATCCGCACCAGGATGGGACCAGTCAGGACGAGCTCCAGGCTGGTGCCATGGACTCAGTGCTGTGAGCGCTGGATGCACTTCTGGAGCACGTCTTCCGCTTTCACTTCATCCAAAAGGGATTTGGTGCCCGTGCTCCAAGACTGTCCTGCAGAGCAACCCAAAATGTGGTCAGAAGGGGTGATCAGGAGATTTGCAGAGGAAGCGTACTTCTAATCTGTGCTAAAATGCAAAGGTAGCCGCACCTTTATTTCCTTTAGACTCCACACTGAAAAAAATGATGATGTAAATATCCTTCTGATTACACAGCTTCTTTTTGTGTTAAAATCATTGAGACCTCCATTTTGTTTTTCTGTTATCTGAAGCTTCCAGGGTGTCAAAGCCATTGTGCTGTGTTCAGGTGGGCAAAGGGCATCGTGTAATTTACATCTAGCGTATCCTGGGGAGATGCTCGCAAACTACTGATAACTGACAGTAACTATGAGTTCATTTTGCTGCAAATTAGAGCCTGTTTCTTGTCATGAACTCTGCCAAAATGCCAGGTAGAATGCTTTATGCTTTCTCAATAATTTAAACCTGTTAAAAGTGCTAGTCCTTGGTGAAATGCCACACAGAAATTTATCTTCTGGATAGGAAGAGTTTATAACTTCTCCAAACCATGCTATTCCTAATCTCAGCACTAATTTCAGTGCAAAACTTGTGTGCAAGGCCCAGTTCAGATCTTGTTATCTCATCACTGTGCTGTTCTGGTTTTCTTAGGTTCTTGCGTTGTACTCACTAGCTTTGGAGTTATCGGAAGGTTACTGGAAATAGTTGCCAAACTGACTCACCAGTGAAACAGCCTTAGTAGAGCTTGCTTTCTCACCCGACTTCTGGAGACCAGGACTGTTTCAGTAGTGGTACCTAGGCTAGATCTGCTCTGGGGGTAACTGAGTATTTCTAAATAGATAAGTTATATGCCATGAAGAGAGAGACCTTATTTCAGCTGAAAAGAGAACAGCTTGGTTGAACTGTGCCAGCAGGCTATGTTGCAGAAGAGGTGCTGTGGGCTGGAAATGGCCTTTGTTCAGAAGTTGGATGCTTCAGACTCCAGCAGTAAGGAGCAAGGTTTTCTGCAGCGTTATGTTGTTATCTTAAATGCAGCACCTGTATGTCGTGGTGGGTTTTTGTTTGTTTTAAGGGAAACTAGAATTTGTAAAACAGAAAATGTTTTACTAGGGATCTTAAAATTCTGCTTCTCTCAGAATAGGGTTTTGTGCCTCTTCAGGAAAAAAAAAGAAAGGAAAAGTTCAATAACTAGTGAGCCTAGTTCAGGACGTTTCTGACAGTGCAAGCAAGTAAGCGGGTTGTGAAGTAATGTCTCCCTATTTCAGCAATTAAATGTCTCTTCTCTGTGGAAATGTCTTTCCCTTCCTAGGTGATAGTTTTTGCACCATATCTCACGTGCAAATTCCTTGCCCAAGAAAATAAAATCTGAAGTGACAGACAATTTGCAAAGCTCCTCCGTCACCCCAGGTTTTGGAAAGCATCACCCTTTTATTATGTCCTCTGGTTTAAAACCAAAATGCAGTTACCATGACAACCCTTGCCCACACTGGAAATCCGTTATTGGGAGTTTCTGGCATGGGTTTTATTTGCATATGCTGCAAACAGCACTGTTATTAAACAGACTGTTGGTTATTCTTCCAGTCACTGACTTGGACAACTGATGTGACAATAGTTACAACTTTCTGGTTCCAGGTAAGAGTGGTCATGCACAGCTCTACGTAGCTGAGTTTGCGTGCTCTCTGCTTGTATGTATTGCTCATATTATATATTATATATGTTCTTTTTTTCTTACAATCTGAAGCTGTGCTTACTTGTTTAAATTATCAAAGAACTTGAAAAAAAAAAGTATTTTTTCAGTTACTTACCATTCTTTCATGAGATATTTGATCAGATGCTCTCTCCTTACTTTGAGAATGTTTTGATCCTTTTTATATAGATATTTAGTATACTCTGTATGTCTTCGTTAGTCTTTTTTGGGGGGGGATTATGAATTTAAATCTTTAAAACAATGCTTGGTACTGTACTTTGTGTTTTGCATAAATAGTGACAATTAAAGCGTGCATTTAGGACCCAAAATTCTTGCTGGTCCTATTTGATACTTGAAAATTTATCTTAAAGAGACTGTTGAATTTATTTCTGATAGTGTACAGTAATGCAGTCAGCTTGTATTACCAAAGGCTTTATTATGAGTTTTGGTTCGTGCTACAGGATGGAAGTAAGAGATTGCGTTTGATAAATTTGTCTTTTTGTTTTTTCTTTTCCCTTTTAGGAATTTCCATGGGATGCAGATCATGCCACTGGAATGCATTTGGGTGAAGGATGAGTTCTGCATTTCTCTCAGCAGTCTTCCAATACATTTGCTTGATTACCTTTTAATGGTGTTCTAAGTGAGCTGATGTGAAATAAATGGTCTTGGATCATGAGTGAAGAAAAAAGCTTTGGAGTATCCCAGAAAATGTTGTCTCCTTCAAGAAGTACTAGTAGCTGCTCCTCCAAGCAGGGAAGTCGACAGGTAATACAAACTTTTTGTAACCAAACTGAAAGCATTGGCAAGATTGACTGTTACTTTTGATTATGAATATCGGTGAATCTCTTAAATTCTCTTTTCCTGTTGGTTGCTCAGTTTCCTTACTCTGTTTTTGTTTTTTTTGCTGGTAGTAGCATCTTTTTTTTTCAGTCAAATGCAGCGAATACATGTTATACAAATACTTATTTGTAAAATGGTATATATAACCCGCCTGAACAGCAGGCTCTTGTAAAACTGGAATACTAACAGTGAATATGAATTTCTATCGCATTGGATGTACAGTGTCTTTATAGTGAAATATTGCTGCTGTGGAAGCTTGATCTCAGTAGTTTGATCCCCAAATCCCAAATCCTCCCTAGAAGATACCACTTCTGTGGTAGAATACTGGGTAACTGTGCTGCTTATTTCAAGTTTCCAGGGAAAGATGTGAGTATGTGTGTGAAAGAGAATGCATTTTTCTGAAGATTGACATAGGGCCTCTTTGACACTGAAAATGAGCCTGTGAATGCCTGCATGCTGGTTGTTACTGTAGAAATGTAGTTAAGAAAATACATATTTGTATAACATGATGCATCTGGATGCCTAATGCTCTATGAAACATCAAACCATGCTTTGTCTTCTGCAGAAGTGCTCATTTATGCTATTCTTTCAACCTTACAGTTTGAAAAGACCTGTCTGGGAGTGTTTGTACTTGATGAGTGAGACTGCTGAAGACAGCTTTTGTTTCTGGACGAGAAACATTGACCTGTAGCTGTGCTGAAATTTAAGCTAAAACACACTGAAGCCGTGCTTGTAAAATGATGAGCAATATGCTGAACATAAACTTCTATTTCATAGAAATATTTGTACAGATGCTAGCTTGGAGCTGCCTCAGGTTGAAATTTTAATTGGAATTGAGCATCCAAAATCCCCCAAAAGCTTTGGAGACCTCAGCTGTGTGTTGAAGGAGCACCTGCTTTTCTGGGGCTTCTGTCCCTGCCCATACAATTGGCAAGACAGACAAATATCTGAGCAATTTCTGCAATTTAGAGTGCTGTGCTTGTAAGAAATGCTGTGCATTTCCAGTACACTAAGCATGGAAATCCTTGCTTTTGGGACACTTTTTTGTTTTCCTTCAACACTATTTTTTAAATCCTCAGTATGAGATTACCTTTAGAAAGCATAATATAAAACATTTGGTATTGTCTGTTCCAACAGCTCATGTCAATCAAGTGTTTCATATGGTATTTTAATAATAAGATTGACACAAGTATGACTAAATCCACTGGTGTGTTACATAGCCAGTAAAATCAACCATACTTATGCAGGAGCAATTTATGCAAGGAACTCGCTCACTGCCATTTAACATGGTCAAATCTGTGGCTAGCTGAGGCTTTTGATGCTATTGTCAGTGGATCCCATTTCTTATCCATTTTATTCTCACCTGCTCTCTTTGGAGGAAGGGAATAATTCAGTAAGGTTTAATATCATCTTATCATCTTGTCTGTCCAGTTTTTTAGTCTTTGATCACCTGTACAAAAATGCAAGGTATGCCTGACAGAGGTGAGAGATGCAACTTGCTGTTTTATTTGTATTCCTGGTGCATCCATGTTCATTCATTATAATCAGGCAGATGGTAAGTTGCCTCATACACCTATCAGGTCAAGCTGAACGGAGGTATAAAGTAGGTTGTTTCCCAATGTTGAAGGCAGTACGGTTTATATTTCTTCGTCGTAATACGAGGCATGGTGATAAATATCTCCACTTTGATTAATGTTTCACTATTAAAGTTTTCATGGTCAGTCATTGCATTACCAAGTAAGTAACAGTATACTTTTGCATCTAGGAAACTTAAATGAGTCGAGTGACTTGTCCATGTTTTCAGTAAGTGTTAATAATAGAGGCAAGCCCACAGAAGTCAAGGCAGTTTGCGTGACTTGTTATGTGCTGAGAAATAATCGCTAAGCAAGGCTAAAATTTTTGTTTGCTTGCTTTTTGTATATAATCTGAAAATTTAGAAACACATTTTTTCAGAAATTACACGTCCATTTTAAGGTCTTTATGACTTTTTATTTTTTTTAAATAGAGTCTTATAATTTTTGTAGGGAATTCCTTAATACTTTCTCTACTCCCTTCTTTACCAAATGTAATAACTTCCTAGCTTATTCTATAACTTTGTTTTCATCTACCAAAGTGATCAAGAGGTCTTCAAAGTAGCTAAATTTAGAAAGTAAAAAAATTAATTCTAAATTATAGTTTCTTTCAGGATTGTCAGTGTTTACATGCAAGGCAGCGTATTGCTGTTCCTTACATTATTCCCTGATGTTTTTGATGTTTTTCACATGGCTGCTTTTTCACTCTGAAGTTGTCATGCAGGTTACAGAACAAACTGCTTTGCTGGGGTAAACAGAGATTTAAATAACCTGTAGAGTCTGCACTCTGGATGTTTACTTGAAAATAACTTCTGTGGGTCATTTTTCCCTTATGATTTTAAAATTTATTTGTTAATTACAGTTTGTGTTGGTAGCAGGTTTCAGTGAATGTTTTGGTAAATATTATTCTTCTCTTCTGCAAGTGGAAAGATGGACCTTTAGATCTAACAGATGCAGTCCTCCACAATGCTTACTGGCCTGGACACACCAGTGCTTTGGGTGAGGAACAGGTCTCTTCTTCCTATTCCTGCTCCCAGAAAGCCTCTGGTCTTGCAATTTTTAAAGATCTGTACATTGTTAGAGAGGGCTTCTCTTTACTAGTGTAAACTGTATAGCATAATAGTATATATTGTAAAATCTAAATTGTTAATCTGGGCAGTGAGGAAGTTGAGATCTTTCTCATGTCCAGTCCCTTCTCTCCCTTACCCCTTCCCACAGGGGAGTTCTTGTTGCCTTTGATCAAGCAGTATTGTTTATATCATTAATTGCTTCTTTTCCCTCTCAGTCTCTTGTGCTGGTAAGTTGAAGTTTCACAGTCTGCCACTAACATCCACCTACTCAGGGCTGACAAGACCAGGGATGGGTGATGCTACCGTCTGAGGGTTATTTTATTTGTCCTTCTCATCTGCCTGTTAGTTTAAATGACAGCAGGTTGTCAATGAAGAAAACAGCAACAATTTAAAGTTCTAAAAACTAAACTAAAACTTCTAAAAAATCCTCTAATACAAAAAGTAGAACGTGTGTAACACACAGACCCCGCAGATTTTTTTTTTTTTTGCAAAACCCTGCTAGGAGAGTGCAATATAGTGGTGTTACTCCTGTATTAATGGTATTGTGAAAGTTTAAATAATTTTGCCATGTGCTCTGCAGCATGGGGAGTGAATAGTTTATTTTGATATTCTTTCGTTTATCTTCCAGCTCTGTGGAAGGCTTCTTACTCTTTCTTCAAACCTTTGTGCCCCTTTCAGGCACCTTCAGAACTAGCCTCATTGCTTGCAAGTTAATGACAGATCTGCCTGGGTGTGTTTTTCTGTGCTGCTGATCTGACATGGCAATTCTTTTAATCTGATTAAGTAAAAAGAAACCCTGGAAAGCGCAGGGGGAAGGGACCTGGACAGTTTTTGTTTGTTTTTCCCCAAAACAGGGGGATCTGAGTTCTGAGTCTCTGTTTTCCTATTCACAGACTTTGTTGCAAATACACACTGGCACCAAGTAATAAACAAATTGAGATTGGGATGTGGAACCACAGTAGTGTAAGGCTGCCCTTCAGGTTCCAGTGACTGCTAAAATTTACTTATTTAGTTATTACTCCTCACGGAGCAACATGTGCTAGTGGTGTGGAGCATAAGTAGAGTCCTGTGATGCAGAAGGTAGGCCACTGTGCTGGAAGAGTTGACTGAAGCAGGGCTGCAGGACTTTGAGGGGCTAAACTTGGTGCCCTTTTTCTGCCAGGTGCAATGCATTTGCAGTGTGAACCGAAGACACTAACAATTATTGCTATTCCACTACATTTACCTCACCTTGAAGCCCCGTAGCAGGTTGGAGACTACTGCCACATCCCACCTCTCTGCTCTTCTCTGCCCCTCTCTGTCAGCCGTGGAAAGGGTTGTCTTCCACAAAACCACAACTCAGACTGTGTTTTGTGAGGAGGGAGGACTGGTTTTGGTCTTTAAATTGACCTGTGCACAAATGGAGGTGTATTATGATAGTCATTTCTAAGTCTAATATGTTAACTAACTTTTTAAATAGATACAGTAGGGAAAAAAACCTTATGACAGGAGAGCTGCTTAAAAATACCTCATTCTAAAAAAGAAAATTAAATAATTTCTGCCAATTTTATGAACTGTAACAAATGCTTTAGTTGCAGCTGATGCCAACCCTTATCCTCCACAAAGCAGGTTTCTATTTTTGGCACTTTAAAATATTCGGTACAACTGACTGCGTTTTACACTGGAAGAAAGTCTGGCACTGTCATCTGTTTCGTTCAGGGAGCTGCAAGTGCAAGCATCAGTCTGAGAGCCCTTCACACTCGTTACTTCATTCTTTCTCCTGAAATAATTCACCTTGAGGAGCTCTGTGGTACGTAATACTGCAGAAAATGGGAAGGCTTTTATTTTATTAAGTAGAGAAAATGACTACAGTTGCCTAATGACAGACTTATCTCTGAAGACCAAAGTGTTTTTTTTTTTCTCAGCCACAGAGCAGGTATAACACTTCAACTACAGTGTGAATTTCCCATGCTGATCTGAAATGAGCATCTTTGGACCTGAGAAAAGTAACAATAGTATTTTACTCCCTCAGCCTTGAGTGAAATTTCTGCCTCAGGCAGCAAATGCAAGGTTGATCATTTTGTGCAGATATTGGCCCATAATGATGCAAAACTTTTGGTAGGGTTGTAATCTTACAACACTACCAATCTGAACATGGGGCTTATGCTGGTATTGTTAATGCCTTTCAGCTGTTGTGGGTTTTTTTTTGGGGGGGGTGCAAAGGGGTAGCATGGTGGTTTTTTTTTTTGTCTTTTTTCAGTTTAGCACTACGGTTTAGGGTATCTTTTTCAGTTCCCTGTTGTGGGATAAGAATCAACAAAATGGACCATAATCTAAATGCTTCCAGTAGCTCTCAGGAAATTCTGTATTTCCAATTTGCTCCTCTGCTATTTCAGACAGATGAGAACAGATGATAACCAACCAGCCTGATTCATTTGCCTTCATTTTAGAGAATAAGCAGTTTTCTTTTGCTTCTGCAGCTGCTCCCAGCAATAACCAACTGATGCTTTTTCCTCATTAAATAAGGTGTCAGATCTCTCGCAAAACAAAATACTGATCAAGACCCTGTAGGTCTTGGGTCAAGAGCAAAAGGATCCAAAAGCAGTCACGGCAGCAGTGTTTTGAAAACTGTGGGAGTTCGGGGGTTCGGCTGGGAAAGGTTGGGCTGTTCTGGCTAGATACGTGGAACAGAACCAAATGCTGGCTGTTATCGCAGTGCTGTGCCTTGCGGTTAGGCAGTAGTTCCCCACGCTGTTAATTCTCTGAACTATACAGTGCATTTCCTTCGGTAACCTAGTTGATTGAATAGTCTTGTGCTTTTAAAAGCACTGGATCCATTTCCAGTTCAGCTAAAGCTACCTTTATGTAAAGTTTGCAATTGAAACGTGAGGTTCCCAGGTTACCAGAAATGGGATTAGGAGACTTGCTTTCCCCTGAGATTTGGCAGGCCATTGGGCCTACTTAAAGGGAAGTAGTGCTCCTACTTCAGCTTTTCTTCCCATTTTCACTCTTTTTAATTGTGAAGGCACTTTCTCGGCTGCCTCGTTGACCAGAACAACAGTGAGAAATGTGGATCTTTGCAGGAACAGGGGAAACATCTTATGCCAGGACTGCAGAAGAGTCCCAGACTAAATTTTATTTGCGATACAGGGCAGGATGTGCTCTGTATTTAAACTTGTTCCCAAAACTGTTGACACAGTGTGTATTCCAGGTGGGTGTAGTACAGCTGAACTGTTTCCCAGCTGCTTCCATTCTCTTCTTCTCTTCACCTCGTATGCCCAATGTAGCATGGATCTGTCTATTTTCAGGAGTCCCTTTCTCTGTAAGTTTATCCCTAGAAAAGGTGAATCTAGATTTTAGTGGCTTTTTTGATTGTGTTCAAATTTGTGCTTGTCTCCTGCAAGTAGGATGCTGTATTAACAATATACTGTGTGTAAGCTTGAACAAAGTCTGTGAGAACTGGATCCAAAGTTCAAGAAACTTGATTCATTAGGCATATCAGTAGAATACTGAAAAGGATCTACTGTTTGCTGGTCTTGACTGCTATTAGGTTAGTTTTCAATGGAAAAATGATGCGTTTGGATACTGAAGTTTAATATATTTTGAGTAAGTGAATGGAAATAGCTTGCTTGGTAATGATGCAGTACTGATTTTAAGCTCTTTTGGCTAATTTCAAGAAGGGAGAAACAAAAATATAAACATGCCAGTCTTCTTAATCTTGCAGATGTGCCTATTAGTTCTTAATTGGAATCATCTTTTGTTTGTTCCATTAGGTTTCACACTTTTTTTTAATGTTTACC
This sequence comes from Anseranas semipalmata, assembly GCA_013399115.1. NCBI lineage: Eukaryota > Metazoa > Chordata > Aves > Anseriformes > Anseranatidae > Anseranas > Anseranas semipalmata. The sequence goes on from VXAA01003208.1 coordinate 142,814, forward strand.
TCTTTTCAAGTCCCCAGTTTGAAATCAGGTCATGTCAAGATTAGCTTTATATTGGCTCATTTAGTAGAACACATTTCCCACGGAGAGGAAATTTTATCCACATGTGGACAGTGAGCAGCAGTAAGTTCAGCTGTTACATACTTAAAGTAAATTGTAGCATTATACTGTATATGATGATGTAAATTGTAGCATTATACCATATTTGATGATACTTAAAAAGAGTGCTCTGTCACCATAAATCCTGATGCTTTGATATATAAGGGTTAATTAAATAATCTTTAACAAGAAAAGGAATTCCAAACTCACTACAGAAAGCATTTGGTGGCCTAATATTTCCATTTCTGGCAAAAGAAATGGTGGAATATCATTTCTTTCTTGCTTTCAAGGTTGGAATGGTTTGTCAAAAAAAAGAAAACAAGTCCTGAATTGTGAAGGCTTTTAGCTGCCTTTGTACTTGAATAGCTGTCAAACCGCAGCTAGCAAGCCATAACTAACTGTTACTGTAAGGGCACAAGCTGGCTTTCTGCTTCATTCTCTGGCTGCTTCACCCCACAAAAGACTTATGCTCCTGGTGTCCAGCAGCAGAGCCACTGGTGCGGCTCATGTTGGGCTGGTGTGCTGGAGATAGCCCAGGAGACCTGCCCTCCATTCAGAACATTAACTGCTGCTGTCTATGAGTAACTTCTCTGTTCCCTGACCTGATATCATAGCAATTTTCCCCGAAGCAGGAGAAGATTAATGATTATTCAGAATCCTAAGTGAGTCCCAAGTTGAGAAAAGTGAAAAATAAAGAATATGGAGTGTAACTTCTGGTTTTCAATAGGAAAAATATGATTTCATGAGTACTAGTGAGAAATAATGGTATTTAAGTAGCTGTCAAAATATTCCAAATTGGAGGGAGTAAAGGAGCTGTGTGCATAAAACCCAAGCCTATAGGGGCACAAAATGCATGCTGTGATAACAATTTCATTTAGGACGACTGCAATTTTGACTTACCTTCAGGTGGTGGAACATCGTGGATGATCTGTAGGGTGTTGAATGATGGGAGCTGCTCAGCCCCATTTCTGATGCTTGCAGGCTGTTGTGTAGTGCTGGCAGAGTGAAGTCAAGTCAGAGAAGCCAACCAGTTTTACAGTTTGTTCCATAAAGTGCAAGTAATAACAAAATAGTGGAGTGCTGCCAGTAGTGTGTTGGAATAAGAAATCATGTTGCTTAAGCTGTTTAATGAATGTCTTTTTGAGGATGGCTTGTCCTTATGTCTTATTATTTTGGTAATGGGCATATAACCTGAAGTAATTTTTGTTTTTTTAGATTTTTCGGGGTGAATTTTAAGGATCCTGGAGATGGCTAAACGAGCACAACCAGCACTTTTGCCAATTTTTGTTTAATTTCTGTTTTAAAGTTGTTGAGTCAGTCAAAT
>VXAA01003208.1:144270-195251 GCA_013399115.1 Anseranas semipalmata
AAAGGGGGAATACTTCCCTTTGTAGCTTAAATGAATGACCACAAGTACTCACCTGCCTGGTATAGTTCTGTTTTCCCCTAAGCATTTCATAGTAGTCCTTTACATTGCTAAATTCTATAGGTTAAAGTAGTTGTCTTTTTCAAATATATGGCAATAGTAAAGCATGTGACATTGTGAAATCCAGTGGTAGCTGGCAATAAATAATTCATGAGGTCTCAGATCAGAAAACTTGAAACTTGTGTTATATGGTCATTAGCAGTCTTTCCCTAAAAAAAAAAGAACTGTAAAAAATACCACAGTGTGTGTAGGTATGTACAGAAAAATATACATATAAAACTCAGGTAAGCATCTATGTTCAGTGAGGGATGGTGTCATAAAAATAGCATTGTTATTTAGTTTGTATTGTTCCTATCAAAATAAAAAAAAAAATCTCATCTCTTGGAAGATACATAGCAAAGTATAAAGAAGGATCTAAGGTTAGATTTCAACATCCTTTTGTTTTCTTTTACTCATCTCAAATCTGTCTTAACAATTCTGTCATTTGGAAGGAATAAAAGATCTAGATTTGGATTTTCTGTTTAAGCAGGACAGCTGGGAAATTGTAGAAGGACTCCGGGGAGCAATGAATTGTACCCAGGAACCACAGAAGCAGGAAGGCTGCTTGCTGAAAAAGAGGAAATGGCCTTTGAAGGGCTGGCACAAGGTAGTAAAGGAATGTCTGTCTGAAAGCCTGATGCCATGTGAATGTGGCTTACTGGGTGTGTTGTTACTGCAAAAAAAAAATATTTAAGAGCAAGGTGTTCTCCAAAGAAGTATGTGTGAGTGTTTGAGGTGGTTTTTTTGGTTTTGTATGTGTGTTTTTTTTGTTATCTGTGTGTTTTTTAATTCTCTGCATTTCTTGTTACAGAGATACTTCTTTTTGGACAGAGGGATTTTGAAATATTCTAAATGCCAAGCTGATGTAAGTGATTTAAAACCCTTTAAGGCCATTATAAGGTAACAACAGTATTTTTCTCTGAAATAACAATAATTCCATATTGGCGGTAAAGAGAAGTAGAGTTTCAGCAGCTCTAAACTGTAGGTAGAAGGTGGAAGAATGATGGTCTTAGCGGGTCTGTCCTTCTGCTTTATTCGGGGGTTATTGTATTCTTTTTATTTTTTTGCAGATAGAGAGAGGGAAGCTTCATGGCTGTATTGACGTTGGGCTTTCTGTCATGTCTGTAAAGAAATCAACAAAATGTATAGATTTGGATACAGAAGAGCAGATATACCATCTGAAGGTAGGTCTTTAAGATTGTTTAAGCCTTGCTCCCAAAACTATAGCAGTATAATAACAATAAGTCTGTATGGTGGAGCACGCATTTATTTTTAGTAGTAGGAGGTCTATTAGTTGCACTAATAACTTATTTTTTTGTCTCAGCAGACTAGTTTTACACTTTATAACTTGAGGGGCCTTACTGTACTGTTCCAGAGTCAGTAACCCTGATACAAAATTATTCTCTAAATAGAAACTTGGAAGGTGCTTCATGTTTAGAAGCACTCTCTTCTCCAGCACTTTTTTCAAAGGGTATGCACTTATTGCATTAGTGCTTTTATTTTCAGTAGTTGTATCTTGCGCTTTGTCTTATCTGTAGGAAGTATTCCCTATAGTCAAATGTGTAGATTTATCTATTCTGTCTTGTGGAATAAATTGTTTTAAAATTCATCACCAATATCAAATTTCCATTTGCAGTTAGTTAAACCTTGACTAAACCTTACAACTGGCAAGTAAAAATGATGATTTTTTTTGTTGTTTATTTTGTTTTTTTCCTATCTAGAAGTTGTTAAGTATTGTGTTCTGCATTGAAATCATAGCTATATTGACTGAAGTTTCTCTTTTTCTAGACTTTATCCAGTGACTAATTTTCTATCATGCTTAAGGTCATGCAGTATGTCTTCTAGTGTGAGCATCATTAGAAAAACTTGCCTGATATTTTGCCAATAAAAGTCAGCCGGGCTAGCTGTCTAAGGAGCGCAAGATATCTTAGTTTCTTTGTTACCAGTTTTGAATGTGGGTGTTACAAAATCTGAAATTTTGTGTAGGTGAAATCTCAGGAGCTGTTTGATGAATGGGTAGCAAAACTTCGTCATCACCGAATGTATCGTCAGAATGAAATCTCCATGTTTCCTCATGACGTCAATAATCTTTTCTTCCCTGTATCTACTACTGTGGACTCTGTCCCTGGTGTGTGTGATTCTACTCCAAGTAGAAAGGTAACAGTTATGATTTATAAATAATGAGCTTTCTTCAGGGATTAAATTAGCCTGATTTGTGTCTAAGTAAAGAGCATAATGGAAGTTTGTAGAGGTTTAAGTTATGGTCTAAAATGTTGTGCTCTGTCAAAAGCATAATAATATTATTTATATATTTGCTCCCAAGCAGTTTTCCCTATGATGCTGGTAAATTTTGTAATATTGTCTCATTGTTTTAGTGAAGTAAATTATATTTTCACGATGACTTTTTAAACCGGATATTGAGTTAGAATCCCATAATATTTGAGACATATATCAGTATTTGTCTGATATGTTCTGGTGAATGTCAGTCTGGGTTACAGAAGAGCACTCAGCTGTATTTTTTTTTCCCTTTTCTCATTTTTTCATTTATCCTTTAGCTAATAAAACCTCTCCCTTTTTACATTAACGTGTCTGACTGTGCTTAACTGAGCAGTATATAGGGATTATTGAACAGCCATCACCTGTGAGTACTATTTGTATTTTTAACTGAGGTACTCTTACAGAACAGTGATTGTATTCTGCATCTGCACACAGTCTATCTCCAGCAGTTTGCACATTGACTGGCTGACGTTCACCCAAAGAAGCTCTTCTGCTGTCGTCTAGAACCAGTGCTCTCTTTTGAGAACATCTTTTCTAGCAATACTGTGCTACTTACCGTAACTGAAACTGCTTTCTGTTTCTGTCAACTCCACAAATATCTCGTATGCAGCAATCACCTTTGTTATCCTCCTACTTAAGGTTTTCTTTTCCCTGGCTATATTGCTGTGTGGCCTGAGTGGGTTTGTTTCACACTACTTGCAGTTCAAGAATTTTCCTCCGACTAGCACCTCCCTGGTTTGATAGGACACCTTCAGCAACACATTTGTCAGTGCTTACTGTGGAAACAGCATAGTATTTCTGCTGAAAAGGGTTTTAGGCATTTCTGAGGATTCTCCATCTGTAGAGTTTTAGGGGGATGTTTAGGAGTACCTTGTAAACTTACCCATTATTCTTTGTCCCACATCTTTTTTGCCTTCAGAGACACCAAGTGCAGTGCATCCCCTATTATTGACAGTAAAACAAACAAACAAACAAAAACTATAGGAAAGGAATCTGGAGTGTTTGCATTTCTCCTTTTCACCCTGAAAGACTATTAGAAATGAGACAGCATCTCCTATTTAGCTAAGTGTGTGTCTCTAGCTTCATAAGAATGTTATTAGCTGTACGGGACTAAATCTGTCCTGCATTAGAATGGGGTGTGGGTTGGCTGTAAATGAATGAACTAAGTCACTCTAAAGTTTGCCCCTTGGCTGCATGGAGCTCGGTGTATGTCTACAAGACACTGAGATGGGGGGAGGTTTGGCACTTTGGGAGGACTATACTGTAACTGAGTAAGAGTTGCTTTACGGAGCACAAACATGTGCCTGAGCAGCTTTTTGCTAGTGGCTGAGAGGGAGGGGATCTGTGCAAGCTGGCAGCTGAAAGAACAGTGATGTGCCCTGCGGTAACAGCACTGTTCTGCAAAGGACTGTCTGCATGGTTTATGTGGAGCCAGCACCTCTGTGGCTCTGACAGCCTGCTTTTCTGAGGCTGTGTCTGCTAGGAAATGGAAAACCTTCTGGGACAGTTTAGTTCTTTTCTCCTGCAAGACAGCTGAGCAGAGGGCAGAGAACAATATTGAGGGCAAACATAGAACATAACAATGCCCATGGTATCTCTGTGTCTTTGCTCCCCCCCGCCAAAGAAAAGATCTGTGTGACCAGCATATCTAAAATCTGTGCTTGCTGTCAGGAAACTAAGCATTTCTTCTTTGGCATGAAAGACTTTAATTCACTTTTAATTTATTAATCCAGATTTGTACTGCAAAGAAGCCCTACTTATTTTCATGTGAAAAATAGAACGGGATAGTTCTTAAGCTGCAGTTAATCACCTTAGATCTGCTGAAGCTAAAATGGAGATTTGCCAATTTACACCAGCCCTAAGTTAATGTTAGTTGATATCAATCCCGCAGTTAAATTATTTTGCGAAAAAAGATATTGAGTGAACTTTACATTGCGTTTTATTTGCTTTTAGAAACACCAGATCAATTTTCACTTTTTTGTGTGTTGTTGTTGGAGGGTGGATGTATGTATCTACATATATTTATGCGGAATACTTGGATTCTAATGCTTAACCAGCCTGATCACAAACAAAAGTATGCTAACTGGAGCTCTACAAACTCTAGTGCCTGTTTCTTGGCAATGTCTTCTTGCTTCTTACCTCCTGCTCATACCCCTCATGTATATGAATTCTGGAAAAGAGTTGGTTATATGGTTAGATTTTTGAAGAGGTAAATTTGGGATTTGCTCCCAAAACATCAATGAATTGCTCATCTTTCAGTTCAGTTTACTTATGCTTATAAAAGTGCTGGGATTATTATTTGTGTATACATACATAGGTGACTAAGGCTCATACAGCTATATTTACATAGGAATAAAACAGCTGAACTGCATAGGTTATTTTAAAAATAATTGTGCTTATTGATGCTTACTGCTATTGCACACTGACTATGTAAATTGACATAGTACTGAATGACATCACCTGGACAGTGCATTCTATTTTATTCTACAGCTCAAGTTGGAGCATATATTGTAAACTTTAAAAGACCAACTAAGAAAACTGCAACTGAATGAGATATAGATGATGTTTCCTATGAATAAATTTAAAACTAGTACTACATGAGTTTTGATATAAGGTGAGCAAGAAGTAACAAATTTTGTAAAGCTTGTGTTTTAGAGAAGACCCAAACAGTTTAGTCAGCTTTTCTCATAATCAGTGAAGTGGCCATGTAATGGCACTTAAGACAAAACATTTTAAAAACTGACTTTAAACAAGATGTTGACAAAGTATGTAATTGCTTTGTGCAACTTCCTGATGTAGATAATTGTAAAGGTGAAAGGTTTATTAAGGTTTAAAAAATAATTAGGTATTTGAATGACTACTATTTGTAGTTATATTAGAGAAGAAAACAGAATAAACCACTATGAACTAGTAATAGTATTGGGTAGAAATTTCTTTCCATTGGTAACTATTTAATTATACTGCTCAGTTAGCTCTTACACAGCATTTCCAGCATCTCTTGAAGCATCTGATAGTGGCCACTACTGAAAATGAGACAAGTTTGAAAATGATTACTGAGACATTGCAAAAGGATAGCCTTTACCCAGCTAAGATGTATGGTCACAAATGTATTAAGGTCTATCAAGCCAAATTCATGCTTCAGTCATACGACCTTGAGCAAAATTTTTAAAAAGCATCTAGTAGATCATGCTTTCTTCATTAGAAAATAGCTCTAACAAATATATGCATGTTGCATTTTAGTTACCTTCGGGGCTTCTTCAGGGAGCATGCAGAAGGAACAGAATGTCCTATTTTAGTTTTGTGCCACATACGGAGCTTTAAATGTATTAACTTGATTTAATTGATGCAGAGCTTTGTCCTTCCTCAAAATTTAGTTTTCAGCAAAATATTATTGTTCCTTTAGTATCTGTTTTCCTACTGCTCGTGGACAGCCGTTATGTTAGATGTCCTAACATTATGCTCAATGACTAATCTAGTTTATACACTTTTTTTTACCACCATGTTGTTGATGTCTTTGGTCCTTGCCCTTGTTCATGGACCTCTACTGTTGGTTGTCAAAATGTGTCCTTACAACATTAAAATATTGTTTGTTAATAATTTGCTTGCTCTTCCTTGGAACAGGCAGGCAGTTTGACCAAACAGAGTTCACTGTCAGCTGGAGGTAACCTGTCATTTTCCTTCTCAAGTAATGACTCCAGGATTCCATCTTGGCTACAGTCTTCTGAAGACATGGAAAAATGCTCAAGAGGTAATGATATTTGAAGGAAGCTGAAAATAGCCTAATATTTCCCCTAGTTGTTTTTGACAATGACAGTACAATATCATAAGTAGTTATTAAAGTTAGAGTTTTCTCAGAAACGAAAGGGAGGAATGGGGTGGTTGTTGATTAACTGCCTACTGGTTTTCAAAAGGACTAGTGATTTCTGAATGAGGAGGTTATCAATTTTGGGGACCTCTTAAAAGAACCTACATAGTTCGGTATATTTTCTTTTATATATGAACATCACCTTCCATAGTAAAACTTGAACTTTCTTAATCTGGGTATTCAAAAAAGGGAAGTATCCAAAATCTAGTCATTTTAAAAGTACTAAATCTTTGTACTTCAAAGTCACCTTCTGCTTTCATGTTTTCCTAAAAGCATGAAGATCTTTCTCATGTTGGTAGTGCCTGTATGATGCATAGTTGGTAAATTTCTACCCACCATTGAGCTTCAACACTAATATAGAGGAGCCACATCTCTATCTCTGAATGGACTATTATTGAGTCTTGAAGCCTATGGTTTTGTTACCCTCTCCATGAGGAGATCTGACTAGTCCCAAACTGCAGTAATTATTATGTTACTCTCGTTTTTCTACAACCAACTAGGATAAAATACCATGATTGTTGCACAGGCTGTATAAGATATATTTCACTATTTTGAGTATGAACTTAAAGAGAGAAGGATACAAGCTGTTTTATACAGTTGTCTAACACTCTGTTTTTTGTCAATGAATAACTTAAGCTAGCTACAATCAAAATAAGACTAACCTACAAACAAAAGACTTCCAGTGTGCCTGTTACTTTAGAGCAGCTGAAAATATTCTCTTGTTCAAAACAGATCTCTCCACCTGTCACACATATTTACTGGAGATGAACCAGCTGTTACAGAGCATGGATGTTCTTCACAGGACCTATTCAGCGCCTGCTATAAATGCTATGCAGGTTTGTTGTTAAAAAAAAAGAAAAAAAGCAATAAAAGTTTTCCCTTGCAATTCCGAAACACAACCCCAAATCCTAAAGGATCAAGGTATTTATTCTTAGCTTTGCTAGTTTTGTGGTAATCTATATTAATTTTTTTCCTGTGTGTTGTTAAAAGGTTGGACCTTTTGAAAGCCCAAAGAAGGAAAAGAGAACACATAGGAGGTGGAGATCCAGAGTTGTTGGGAAAGAGGCTAAAGGAACATTACAGGTAACTTCAATCCTTTCAGTAGTCTGTCTTTCTCCAGATCTTAGTTATTGATCATTTCTTGGTGTAATCAGTTTAGGAAATATGAGTCCTTTTGAAGTAGTGTCCTGTACTGGCTCATTTTAAGCAGTAATATATTAGACAAAACACAAATATGTCCTCATTTATATCTGCAAATAGGATCTGTACTAATTCATTTGGGAGATTGACCATGTCTTTTACCCATTTCTTCTGTCTGTCTGCAATTTGGGGAAGGGTTCTGGTAGTGTTCTCTTTTTTTAGGAGTACAGATTTTTGCAAATTCTCCAGGTAGTTTTGTATGTATTTGCATCCAGAGGCCATGTTGTTAGATACTTCTAAGTGGGTAAAAATAGTATAGCATATGCTACAGCTCTCAATGGGCTTGTTTCATGGAATTTTGCCAAATCTCCAATTATGATATCTTGGGCAAAGTTGTATCAATGGTTTTATCCATTCCAAGCCTATTGGTAACTTGCAGTAGTTCTTCCATTTTTGGTGTCTCCAACATGTAACCCAGATAGGAACAATTAAAAAAAAACCATTCTTTACATTTTGTAAACAAACAAACAAACAAACAAACAACATCACAAATGGCTGTCCTCCTTACAGGTGCCTTCAGTATTTTCTGCCCCTATGAGACTGCACGCTTCCAATCCTAACTTATCTACAATAGATTTTGTAGAAGAGAAAAACTACTCTGATGGCTCTGAAACATCATCAGAATTTACTAAAATGCAGGAGGACTTATTTCATATTGCACATAAAGGTAAACAAAAATCTATCTTTCATACGTAGTTTTATGTCATCACAATTTAAATAATGATGTGACTTTTGAGATTGATTTCTATTTAATATTTAGAAAAAGCACAAAACACCCTCCCTTCCTTTTATTCCCTTGTGGAATTGCAGATGTTGATGTCTTGAGTCATTTCAAAAAAAATGGCTTAATCATCCAATTCTTTTTTTTTTTTTTTATAGAGGACCTTCCTTTGCTTAATGTGCTAAAAACCTAGATTCTATTTGTTGCCAAAAGGTGAAAATCCTAAAATCAGTTGCTGTAAACACAACAGCAGATTATACTCTTTTGTGTTTACATGCATATGTGTGTATATGAGCACATATATTCAGGTATGTTCACTGTATTTCAGAGTCAACATTTGTTGGTGATACAAGGGTTGCTATGGTAGTAACCTATTTTTAGTGAATATATAAGAGTAAAATCATGTAAAGCAGCCAGAGGGGCAGCCTGACTAGAAATGTTTCTTCTCTCAGAATCATTCATTAGCAGTGCTTTGCCCTGTCACCCTCACACTGGAAACATTTTTGCTATTTAAGTAATCATTGTGAGGAAGGCACTTGAGCATTTATATCTGAAACACTTTTGGAAGTATTGATTTTGCCCCCTTTTGCACAAGATAGTGATTTGATGTTATCAGTATGCACTCTTGCATTGTTTTTGCCCTCTGGTGCTGTTGTATCTTGATTCCATTATGTAAGGAATGTATCTATCTTAGCAGTAAGCTTTATGAAGCCAATTATAGTCAAAACCGATGCATGTTTTCTGAAAAGAGAAAAGGGGGTGGGGGTACAGTTGGAAAAGTTGCTATCTTGAGGAGCTCTAGAAATCTCCTGCTCAAGATCATCTTAACTAAAATGTCTATGTCATAAGTTTTGTTTGGATTGAACCATGCATTGAGGGGACAGTTGACTACGTACAACTTAATACAGTATCATTTTATTAAGAACACAAAGATTTTTTTTTTCCCCAAAAGTTGCTTTATGTCACTACCCTTCTGGAAAACGGTAGTAAAGAAAACTTTTGCTTTAGCTTTTGATACAACTAAAATGTAATATTAGTACTTTATTCTGTAACACTTCTTGAAAATTTAAGTTAGTATACAAGTTATTAAATGAAATGGAAGGTCACTGAGGATTCTGGTCATGTCATCCACATGTGAAAGGCTAATGTAAAATAAATCATAATGGATACATCTTCCTCCACCCCCTGTGACATTGTTAGATTTCTTCACATAGGTTAAAGTATGAAAATTACCTTTGGTAATGGTTTGCACTGTTGAAATATACCTTAGGAGTATTTTCTTATAAGATTAAGTTAGGTTACCTGAGATATTCAGGTATATACATGTGAGACATACGTATGAGGTATGAATGATTATTCAGGTTAACTCTGAATGGATGATTAGAAGAAAGAGGTATCAGAGATTTCTTGTTCTTTACCCTTTCTGTGCATCCACACTCAGATTTAGTATCTCCATTTCCACGGTAAATTCCCCGACAAATTTTTGCACTGCCAGTTCTTGTGACTTTAGTACAACGTTTGATTAGTCCTCCAGAAATCCGCTAGTTCTGTAGTCACGTGAATGTTGAAATCCTACATAAACAAACATTACTTGACTAAATTTTTATTCCTCATAGTTATAGAAAGTATCAAACCTCAAAATAAATTTAAAAAAAAAAGGTACATTCCCCTTTAAAAATCTAGTGATTTTCAGCTTACATGATCTATTGTCTCATTTGAATGTTTCAGGCTGGTGATATGGGCTCAGGAAGGAGTAGAAGGAGCACCATCACATTCAGGATCTGAGCCTTTGAGTCACTAAAACATCTAACGAGCTGAAATTTCATTGTACCCAAACAAGATAATAAAACTCAACACTGCAGTTAACTTGTGGTGAAACTGCTAACCCTGTAGCTGTGGCACTGTATGTGTTATAGCTGCTTTGTTAATTTTTTGTCTTCCCTCTCCTCCCCCACTGGAATTCTTAAAGGAATGTGGAGTAGAGTCATGACCATCTGAAGATTCAAGCTAATTGGGGAACAAAGCAAGTGAAGAGCAGATGTGGTTAGTTAGCTTTGTTGCCATCTGTCACAAATAATCAAAGTAATTTTGACTGTGGCTAATATAGTCAGCATGGTAGCATTCACCATAAACATTTCTACTACTAAAAAATCTACCTTATAACCTTGATTAATATTACTTGTTTTTAGTAACCTATCCTGGATCTCTCAAACTAAATTCTTGTTTCTGTCACCATAAATGATGTTTCATTGAAGTTTTACATAACTGGTATGTATACAACAAGCTGTTTTTAACTTTCACTATTTACAAAATGGTTCTAGTTTACTTCACCTTGAAGTCAGCTTTCAGCACCATATCTACAGAGAGAGAAAAGCTGAAGCAGATGCTGGAGCATGATGCATCCTCATCTCCGTCTGCACAAATAGTTGGCTTGAAGAATGCCTTAACATCTGTAAGTGACATGCTGAAGTTCAGCAAGCTTCATTGTCATCAGATACTACTTTTGAATTTTATAGTAGTTAATTTCTGTTTCGTTAGTGTCTGTTCTGTGCTAGAATTTGCAGTACTGAAGCATAATAAGTTATTATATATGGTGTTTTACAATGACTCTCTTTTCTAAATGGCAAAGGTACTGTGAAAACGCTAAAGTTTGATAGAGGTATATAGTATAATCTGTGTTATTTGGTGTTAAGTATAAGAGGGCTGCTCTGTGGCAATGAGTCTACTTTGTCTGGAAAAATACACTCTGTTCAGTCACTCAGTTCTGGTAGGTTGCAGGTTTTCTTTTCCTAAACAGCATTCAAGTATTTATTGTGACTTGCACAAAATAAAGGAAGGAGCAGCTGAAAGCAGTCAGCTGTCCTTTCTATTGCATGAGAGCTTCACCATGCTGCACCAAGACACTGAAAAACAAACTCGAGTACAACTTGTTTATATTGGCTTCCAACTTTAATTACCTGTTACTCATCTAAAAGCAGCAATGGAGCAGTTAGAGCAGAGTTCTAAATGACAAAAGATTGTGCTCTTTAAAAAGATGGGGAGTATGGGTTGGTGTACTTTTTGTAATTGTTTGAGAACTTCCAGGCTGTTCATGTTTGAATGCATCAACCAAATAGTGATCTGATTTGAGAGCAATGAGGGCCATTATTACCATGCTCTTAAAATTTCAGTCTATGTTGCAAATTCCTAATCAGAGCCAGGAGTGATTCTTTGGCTAAATGTGATATAGATGATCTTAGAAATCGTTCAGTATAAAAACTTACTTTGTTTTATAAAAGCTGCATATGGTTATAGATTTTTAGCTTGTCACATGTTTCTTTGCCTAGACCTGTAGAGGCAGTGATGTCTTTGTAGAATTTGTCGAAAACTGAAACCTGTTGCATAATAACTATATTCACTCAATTGTTTTTGGCTTTCAGATATTCCACTTTTGAGATCTGTATAGGTGACTCTCATTTTTCCAATGCTATTTGCCTACTATTTTATATCAAAAAATCAGTTTTAAGATTTCTGAACTAAGTGAACACTCAGCCTGAAATTTTTTTCTAAGCAATAAAATTCTACTCATCTCCATCCTCTAAATGTCTTTTAAAAGTCATGCTCTTAGCTCTTATCTGTTACTTAATAAGCCTTCTGTAGCCCATCCAGATGTCATTTGTGAACCCTGGCAGTTTCAGCAGAGGTTAAGATCTATGTGAGAGCTATTCTTAGTCTGTAGATCTGTAAAGCCACAATGCCAACAGAAATTTTATCACCATGCACAGAAGAGATCCTGTAGGAGAAAAGAATGAGCTTCCTTTGAAGAGCTATGGTAGCGCAGATATGATAAACTTGGCATATTTCTAAGACTATTCCTTTCAACAGAGTCCTGTACTGGTGACTTTGACATAGTGTTTGTTATTAATTCAATTTTTATTCTGTACACGAGGAACAAAAAATCAGACTCACAGGTTGAAAGCTATCAAACATGAAGTCTGTTTTACTCTCGGGCTGGAAGGGGAAGAAAAGTGAACAGATTTAAAGTGCATAAAACACCTTTTACAAAATTAACATCTCTACCTCTGCTTCTATACTTGACCTACACACAGTCTAAGAAAAGTAAATAGTGAGTAAAGTTTTATATATATATGTATATAAATAGAAGAAAGAAAGCACAATAGAAGAAGGCTGCAATAGAAAGAAGAAAGCAGTTTGTAGCATGCTATATAGAAATGCTGTGTAAATTCTTTTTTGCACTCATTTGATGATGTGGGTATAACACATAATATTGTCCACCTGAGCACTTGACACAGGAGTGGTAAATGCTTGTATTGTGAATCCAGACTACACATATGTAAAGCCAGAGAATGATCTTTCTCCCCTCCACCATGACTTCAGGCCTAGTGTCTTTCCTGCCCCCAAAACCACATCCAAAAAAAATCAGAAACATTCTTGGGACAAAGTGAATGTGTAAACAGCAGGGTTCTCCACATTCAGATCACAGAAGTCGGCAGCAAGTCTTCAGTATTGTTCCAACCATCAAGAGGATTTGTTTCTCCTTCTTCTCTTTTTTTTTTTCCTACCCAATTCAATAGACACAATTAAACAAAAAGGGAAAACGTGTTTTGTAAGGGCTGTGGGACCACCTTCATTTCTATACTGGATTTATTTAAAATGATGATCTTGGTTAGAGTTGTGTTGCAGTACAGGAACTATGACTCCAGCGGCTTTCTTTTTCCTTTTATGGTTAAAATTAGTAATGCAAATTTTTTCAGAGTCATTTTCATTGCAGCAGGGATTCATTCTTTTCCTACAAGTCTACTGTGACTGACACATGGCCAGCAGATACATTCAGCACAAGTATCTAATACCAGAGTTTGCAGTAGAGGTTTTTTGTTATCATTTCCATTATAAGGCTGTCAGGACCCAAATTGTACCTGTTTTTTGATACAGTGTTAGAAATGTGTAGCTCTGCAAGCTGTAGAGAACCACTTGGAAGATGTAGAGAACCCTTGACAAAATCTACTTTGGCCAGAGGAAATATTTCAAAATAGTCTAAATATACTTTATTTGGAATACAGATTAAAACAGCCTGCTATAGAAGACATTTGGCATCTAATGAACAAATCCTGGAACAAGAACGTCACAGTCAAATCTTTTTTTCATTCCCTTTTTTACTTTGCCAGAAAGCTGAGACCAAACACTTAAGGATACTTCTCCTGTTTCTGGGCAAGAGAACTCTTCTCTATCAGTTTTTAAAGTAGAAGGTGTTAAGATCAACAGTCAGAGGTCTACACAGCTCCATTTGGTGCAGCAGAAACATAACTATGCTTTCTGGTTCTCTTAAGGAGGACAAGAAACAAAAACTTGTATTCCTATTAGTAAGGATAAAACTACGTTTCCTTACCCATGTTGTTAACCAAAGCTTTGTATGTGAAGTCCCTATGGATGATCAGAGGGCTGGGACATCTATCGTATGTCATCTATGACATCTATTCTATCCTATATCTATCCTATGAAGAGAGACTGAGAGAGTTGGGGTTGTTTAGCCTAGAAAAGAGAAGGCTCTGGGGAGACCTTCCAGTACTAAGGGGGGCCTACGAGAAAGATGAGCAGAGACTCTTTACCAGGGTATGTGGTGACAGTACAAGGGGTTTTAAAGTAAAAGAGGGTAGATTCACATTAGATATAAAGAAAAAATTCTCTACTATGAGGGTGGTTAGATACTGCAATAGGCTACCCAGAGAAGCTGTGGATGCTCCCTCTCTGGAAGTGTTCAAGACAAGGCTGGATGGGGCTTTGAGCAACCTGGTCTAGTGGGAGGTGTCCCTGCCCATGGCAGGGGGTTGGAACTAGATGATCTTTAAAGGTGCCTTCCAACCCAAACCATTCTATGATTCCATGGCTAACAGTCACCGAGAGAAAACAGGAAGCTGTCCCCTAAGTATGCCTTTCAGAGGTTAAGTAAACATCCAGGAATTATAGACATCATCAAAGAAGCAGGGAGGCATCTGAAAAAATACACTGCAACCAACAAAAAAATCCCCCAATTAAGGGAAGAAATAAGCTTGAAGACAGGACAATCTGAACACCCTAGCAGAGTGGAGTCTAGTCAAACTCCTGGCACGGACTAATCCTCAAACAATGAGCATGCTCCTAAAACTTCTGTGCCTTCAGTGGTTCCAACTGAGTATGAGGGGAAACCCACCTCACCTCAGAAGAAGCGTTGTCCAAAAGATCATGGTGTGTCCAACTGACAGCTGCAGCTGGAGGCGTGCTGGCAGTCTGTTTAGGCTGTGTGTTGTTTGAATTGTCCCACCTGACTGAGGGACAGTTAGCTGCTTCTGGGTAACCTTCTGCTCCATGTCCATGCAGAGGAGAAGCTACGTTACCATAAATGACTACCTTTGGTCTTACACTTTTACATATACTTGTCATACTGTGAAGAATAAGTTCCTTTTAATTCACAAGAGCATCTTGGTTTCTGAAGTGGAACAAAGAATGGGCTGTTTCTACAGATACTGATTTTTACAGTATCTGTAGAGATTCATTTTTTAACAGAGTAAATTTAGAAGAATGCTTATGCATAATTATAAAACAGTAGAATATAAAATAGTATTGCTGTGCAATATTAAAATACAAATGTAGTACATCTGTAGTAAATACAAATACAGAATTTTAAATATTAGTATCTTTCTCAGCAAAAAAAAAGTCAGAGCTAAGTTGTTGTGGGTTTTTTGTTGGTTTTTTTTTTGGTTGGTTGGTTGTTTTTTTTTGTTTTATTTTATTTGTTCTTAGCCTTCTCCAAACCACAGAGGAAAGCTGTGCAACTCTCCCCTAGAGTGTAATCATCATGTCCAGTGAAACTTGTCCTCTGCCATTTCTGGAATTGTCACTTGGAAGACAATGTTTGTTGTGTGCAAGGGTTGTCTTTCACTCTTTCAGGCTTCATTCTCTGTTCTTGCCTAGTGCAGTAGCACCATTGCGATTGGGGTACAGCAACAAAAGAAGATAACTTTGTCTTACAAATTAGTCTGACATAGTCTTGTTTCTCTCCCAGTGGAAGGAAAAGCAACTGTCAGTATATCAGGTTGATGGGAAAATCAAATGGTTTTGGGTGTGGCAAGAGTAAGAATGTTGAGAGAGGCTAGGTTGGAGATAGGGCTGAAGGAAAGGTGCTGAAAAGAAAAGAGATGCATGAAATTCATTTTTAAATTATTATATCACCTTGCAGAACCTGGTAACTTGAAAATACCATCCTTGGCTTTTGTTCTCCTGTTACGTGTCTGAACAAAAATAATTTTAATTTTAGACATAAGGAATAAGGTTTGAAGCATTTAGAATAAATGATTTGCTGAACCAGTAAAGAGTCGTATTGGTGGTGTTTAATACTGCACTTTAAATATTCTTCTCCCCTTTCTTTTTACACAAGAAAACCACTGTTCAATTTAGTTGAGAGAACTTTATATCCCCAATATTTTTGTTAAATATTCCAGGCAATAGCACAAAACACAGATCTAAAAGACCGGTTACGCAGAATACATGCCGAATCTATGATCCTTGATTCAGCATCTAATGCAAAATCAAGTCCAGATTTGGTGAAGGTGGGTATGGATTTCGTCTTTCAGTGATGTCTGTTCCTCCAGCTCCTACATCTAGACTGTGTTACATCTTGTCCTGTTATTCATGTCTTCCCTGCAGTGTATTGTGTTAGTAAAATGAGTCCACTTTCGTGGTTATGAATCATTTCTGATGATGCATTATGTAATATTTAATTTTAAAGACTTTCCCTGTGAGCAATTTTTCCTGAGCATACTTCCATTGCTTTTTGCTACTGGCTCCTGGTGTTCTTCCTCACCTCCTGCCCACTTCCCATTCAGCATGAACAAAGCCATCTTGTTGTTACCTTGCTGCCAGTGTTTCTGTCCCCCTTATTCCCTTGTTAACTTTCATGTTCTGTATTTCTTTGTTGCCTAAATATTGTTAGCCCAGAACACTGGCTACCAGTGTGGCTGATTTAAAGTTTAGAACCGTTATCAGACTTTTTCATGAAAGGATCAAATAAATTAGATGTACAAGAGCTCTTTCAGCCATTTAGTTTTGTGTGTGTGAAGCCAAGGACTCTTTACATATCCAGTTAGCCAGTTTGAGATGTACTGATGTTCAGACGGTTCTTTGGCTTACTGCAGAATGCATATGAATATGGTGTATTTATAGGTCATAGGATCTAGATGGTGCCAGTAAGGGAAGCAAGAACTGTGTTATTTCTGATGGATTTTCCTAAATGTTAACTCATACAGAAGCTTCTGCTGTTTTTGTATTATAAATCCTGCATTAGAACTTGAATGGATGTAATGTTGGGGGTTTTATATAACTTACTATTTCCTTTCATTTTTAAAGACAGTTTAGTCATTCAGTCTGTTCACTTCTATTTTAGTTCTGTTTAGTAGAACTGGTTTTGGTCATATTTAGCCTCTTTTTTTTTTTAAACGTAGTTGATCATTCTACCGCCTTTTGCTTTTAAACCCATGAGATTTTGAACAGCACTTGAACTGCTATCCAGAGAAGCGTTAATGTATCAATACATTGTTTTTTAATTTCAGAAGTTATTTTCCTATTTAGTGGAAGACGTTGCAAAGACAATGGATTATTTCTGAAACATGCTGTATGCATTGCATATATACGTGACAAAAATAGCTTTCAAAAGGTCCTTTAGGGGTTTCGTTGTCAAATTCCCTCTGGCATGGTTTGGAATGGAATTTAAGGACAAAATCACTCATACTGGAAAAGTTTCATCTTAGATTTATCTGAGGGCTATGATATAGTAGTGCTGCTGTAGGTCACTGCACAAAACTTGGCTCTAAATGATACATCAGATGCTATGATAGACCTGTGAAAATTGAAGCAGTATTAACTAGTTTCTCAAGCCTTCACATAAGATAGAAGTTTAGTTGGGCAGTTTATGGTGTTTTTTAGTTTATTATGCCAGAATTGGAACATGAAAGTAGACGAAACTCGCATGTGATTAAATATAAAAACTGTTCTTTTTTGAGCCTGTTCTGCTCACGTTGCTTCTCAGATTCAAAATAGTGTTGGAAACAATCCCAGTAGCAATGCTCATGCATGTAAGAATTTTTTTGACTTGTAGGCCAGTGTAACTGTCTTCGCACAGAAGAGGCAATTTTGAGGTTACTTCTTTCTTGCAGCTTTATCATGATTATACACTAAAAAAGCAAAAAGTCTTCAGTATGATGACAGTTTGGTTTGTTACCGTGTCACCATTATCAGCACACACTGAATAACATTCCATACCGTAGTAAAATCTACCAGCAGAAAAGCCTCAAAAGATTTGTCAGTTTGATTATAGACTTGTCAGATTATTCATTGAGTTCTGAAAGTAAAACACTACAATTCCTGCAAAATTATGATAGTGAGGGCAGTCATGGTTACAAGCTAATAAAGCATCTCTTGCAGAATGAAGCTTGAGAGCAGCTGATACACTAATTTGGGCCAACTAGCTCTTTTCCTTAGTATTGGTGGAGTTTTGAGGGAAAACAATAGTGCACAATCCTCTCCATTTTTTTCCTGCATCCACGGAATGAAACAAGTCTCACTGGTAATCCCACCTTTGCTAGACTACTTTCTGCAACTCTGCTTATGCCAACTATCTACAGAGCACTTGGGGCTTCCACAGGTGGAGTTAATGAAATCTGTTTGACGGTCAAATGGGACTGTAGCAGCAAAAGCAATGTCATTTACGTGGCTTTGATAATATGCTGGTTTTGGTTAACATGGAGTTCTTGCATGTGGATATGAAGAAAAACTTTCCAAAGCACAGCATGGGAAGTAGTCTATTGGAGAAAGACAGCTAGGAAAGTATTGCTATTCTATAGAAAGCAACTTTGCTCCTCTGAATTTTGTGTGCCACTGCTAGGCCAGATTTGCATTAAGCAAGGCCTGGGAGGAAAAGACTAATTTGTTTGCTAAGATCAGAAAAGAATGTGAATCCAGTATAAAGAAGTGGGAGTTTTCTTTATGGTGGGGCTTTGTTAATGATGTACTTGCATATATCTTGCTAAATCACTCAAATATCAATGCATTTTTACATTTATTTTTTTTAGGAGGAAAAAGTACATGCAGCACTATAACTGATTTACTGAATAGCATTGCTTTTTTTTGCCTTCTTTTTTTCTTCCCTTTAGTCTGTTTTCCTTTCGTTTTAATTCCCTCTTTAAAACATGCTGCCTTTCACTAAATTGGAGAGGAGCATGTATAATCTTCTCCCAGTGTTTTACAGCCCTTTAAGTTACGTGACTGGATTTGCATGCATGAATGGTATTTGTGGTATTTTTCCTCTCAAAACTTTGTATTTCTTTTAAACAGGAAAATTCGAGAGAAGAAAGCAGAGGTCTGGTTCACCAGATCTCCAATGAAAGCAGACTGTCTATTGCTGACTCTCTCACAGAATTTTTCGATGCGCAGGAAGTCCTACTGTCTGCTAGCTCTTCAGAAAACGAGGTCTGAGCATTAGGATTGACATTATTCTTATGTAGTTTATTATCTACTTGACATGTGGTCTTTTAGAGTGCTAATTGCATGTCAGATGACTGCCAGAAAAGTGAAAATTAAATATAATAATAATAATAATACACTCACTGCATGTATTTATTTGTAGTTAATATCTCTTCACAGTAAAATGTAAAAAAATATTATGGAGAAGTCTTACATGCACATTGAGGAAAATGGCAAACGGGTAGCTAGTATGCAGATATTGCATATATTATACCATCTGTCTTGAGTCATCATGTAGGTGCTTAAGAAATTGTATCATAGAAATATATATTTCTACTTGTCCTTGTTGTACCTGTAGGTACCTTGGGGCTGATGTAATGCATACTGAAACTTAATAGCTCACTTTATCACCTCTATGGGACTCCATAAAAGTCTTAGCTTTTGAAATGGGGAAAGCTTTTTTAGCTCTGAGGCCAAGAAGATGAAGCATATTTTTGCTAAAAGAAAAGTTGAATTGTCATTGATGGTGATCTCTCCCAAACTTATTTTTTAATTCTTAGGCTTGCTTAGTACTTTTCTGTAATATTGAAACACAGCTTAAACAGTTCAAATCTATTAAAATAATCATTGCAGCAGAAAGTAACAATTTTAATGTGCACATGGGGTTATTTTAATGAGTGCTTTAATGAATAACATATCTTGCTCATTTCCCCACCCTGCACTTAGGTATCAGATGATGACTCATACGTAAGTGATATCAGTGATAATGTCTCAGAAGATAACCTAAGCAATGACATGGAGAATGAAAGACAAACTTTAGGTAAGTTCAATGTTTTGTTATATCATGTTTTGAGAATTGTGTTTCTTGTTGTTTGGGGTATTTTTTTTCTCATCTTGCTAGAAATCATTTGATATTACAGGTTTTGTAATGTAAACAGCCTGTGATTTTTCTCAGATTGGTTTTGATCAGCACAATCTGGATAATCTGATTAACAGAGCCAGGGCACCGTTGTTTAAGTGGGATGGTGGTTCAATATCAGCAGAGAAACAGCTATTTTCTTGGCTTCTCTAGTGTGACTCCAACCATGTTTCAGTTCCTTTCATGGTCACAGGATTTTTCAAGCTAGCAAGGCCTAGCTGCTTTCTTTTTTTTCAGAAAGTAATTTTCTTCAGTTTAACAACCACATTCAGAGTTCTGTTGTTTTTAGCAAAATCTGTTGTTTAAAGGAACATGACAATTGTTGCAAACTGGCAAGCCTAGTGTGTGACCGTACAGATTTCTTCTTTGCATGTTTTAATTATGATAGGCTTGTTACTGCATGCACTTATTTAACTGTCTTGCTAATTAGAATGAGAATCAAGAAAGAGGGAGAGGAATTGGTCATAACAAACTAATTGGCTTTGTGCTTTCAAAGCATTTCAGCTGACCACAATGTTCTTCCCACTCTATCAATGTATTTTATCTTCAGTAATGTTGAACAGTGGTTTCTTACTTGCAGCTGTTTCCTGATCACCTCCAAGGACCAATGGATCCCTATGAACTTGGGTGGTTTGAAACGGTTGGAGATCTGTTCTGTAACTGTTTAAAAATGAAGATTTTTTGAAATATAGGAAAGATTGATTTTTCTCATGATCTGGATCTTAGAAAACTCTATCAGTGTGGCTGTGTTCATCTTTTGGCAAAGACTGTCACAGAAACTATGTGTTCACTTCCATGTTCTTCTGGTACCTGCTATTTCTATGCTTTGGTCAGCTTGCCACTCCCATTAATAGTAAACCAGATGTCTTTTTTCCTATATGGGCTTTAGCTGAACCATAAATTGTGGGATTATGGTAATATCTTCTGGCCTCTGTAATGTAGAAAGTCAGACCAGATGGTGGTAGTGGTCCAGTCTCACTTGAAAAGTCACTGAGTCTAGCAGGAGGTCAGATGTCTTAATCTCCTTCAGAACTGCATGGGCTTTTTTTTTTTTTTCATGAGGGGTGGGCAAACTACACTGTAGAGAAAATTTGGCATCTAGTCTATCTGACTAACCTAACCACTAAGCATGCACTAGCAACCTTAAAGGAGATTAATGAAAGCTGTATTGTCAGTATCCCAGACTAGAATGCTCCTTTTAGGTGCATAGCTGAATACACAGTGTTAAGTTTCAACCCCCCTGCTGCACGTTTGAACTGTTCACATCTTTTTTTCTACACTTACAATTTTTCTGTGGCAGCTGTTTCCTTGCTGTGTTTTGTTACTAGTTTACCCAAATTAATGAACTGGTCCAGTAGTTAAGTCAATTAGTATTCATCTTTCAATCTGAAACTGTCAGAGGACATAGCTAAATCCCATTTCAGAGAGCTCTTTTGAACAAGAATAGATTTTTAGCACTTACTCCTTCCTTTTCAGATATCCCCTTATTCCTGAGGTACCTGAGGAAACATCCTTCTTTTTGGCCTCTTCTGATACTAAATAAATATTTCCAACAGGGAAGTATAGGAGCCAACCTCTTCTTAAAAAGGCACACATAGCAGTATTAAGTTTCAGGCAGATTTTTTGCCCACACCCTTTTTATGCAAAAAGAAAGAGATTTGCAGTAGTATGCAAATAGTTCTCCTGTCCTTGTTACAGTAAGTCAGTCACATGAGTTGTTAAGACTTACAGTTTTGTGAGTAGCAGGAAAGATGGAAACTCCTTCAACACTTTGAGGCTGCTGATTATGATTGAAAGCCTCCATCTGGGGCATGGGCTACTATACATGTCAGCGATAGGGATGTTAGCTCTTGTGGTTATCTGTCACTGTTGGAAGCACTGCTGGTTTCACACTTATGTCAGTGGAACAACAGAGAAAATATTTGAAGTCATGCATTTAAGGGCAGTGATTCTTTGGGCATGTATGCTACAGGAAAGGTATGCTGCCCTGTGCTGTTTCAGTTCCTCCAAGACAAAGCTGTCTAGGGAAAGCCAGATGAGGATGGGGATTGGCAGTCTGGGGCTATACCCAAAGGTCTCCAAATGGCAATGGCTTGTAGGGCAGGAGCTTCCTAGGTGCCTCTAAAGATGTGTAGAATATGTTCATGTAGTGCTAACTGTGTTCCTCTCTGAATTGAGATTGATGTACAGCTAAGCAATGTAATCTTCAGGCCAGTGCCTGTTGCAGAAGCTCGAAGCTCTATTTTGATTCTGACACAAATCATTTTGTGGCACACTTGCAAGTGTTTATTCTGTTCTGACTGCTTTGAATACACAGACCTCAGGGCTTCTTGTGGTTGCATGAGTCCTTTTTTTGGATCTTTATCAAACTTAGAGCTCCACGGTTGCTTCAGTTTTTCCACCTATAAAAAAGGTAATTTCTCCACCAAGATATGGGTCTATCTAAAAGCTAACATGGCTTAAAATTTTTTAAGTGCTTAGTACTGTGACAAGCACTGTAGAAAAGCCTGCATGTAAATCTGTGGTGCAGTAAATTTCCTTGGTAGAAGTATTCAAAAAAGTAGGAAAAGATAGATAGATAT
The DNA here is from genome assembly GCA_013399115.1 of Anseranas semipalmata. Lineage (NCBI taxonomy): Eukaryota > Metazoa > Chordata > Aves > Anseriformes > Anseranatidae > Anseranas > Anseranas semipalmata. Next base: position 166,422 of record VXAA01003208.1, read on the forward strand.
TTTGATGCTTGGATCTGTAGGTGACACCTTGTCTTCTGCGAAGTGTCAACTTAATTGAAGCTCTGTCAAGGAAGGAGGTTTTTTGTCACTTAAACAGATAGGAATCCATCTCTGTTACAAATAAGATAGTTATAATATTCTTTCTATATTTATTCTTTCAAATTCAATGGAAAGCCTGAGCCTTTCTCATAGCCTTTAAGGGTAAGGAGGTAATTTTTTATGCTGCTTTCCTACATGGAGTTTGCCTCAGTTAACTTACAGAAATTAAAATTGTGTTCTTTCTTTATCCTTTTGTAGCAGGATATCTTCAAACCACAAGTGAAATATTTGAGTGAAGTGTGAGGGTGGAAGGAAGTTTTGACAGAAAAATGTTGGTTGCATTTTAATGTATGTTTGCAAAGGGGATGAAACCGTAAGAAATGTATTGATTAACTTGTTCTGCAACTTCTTTTTCAGACTGTATTTCTGAAAGTGGAATTGGATGCCATTCTAAACGGAGAACATGTTTACCAGCTCCATGTCCTAATACTAGTAACATCAGCCTATGGAATATCCTGAGAAATAACATAGGAAAGGACCTCTCCAAAGTGGCCATGCCTGTTGAATTAAATGAGCCACTTAACACCCTTCAGCGTCTGTGCGAGGAGCTGGAATACAGTGAACTACTAGATAAAGCAGCGCATACACCTAACCCATTTGAACGGATGGTAAACACATTACTCAAAATACTTCATAACATTCAGTATAACCAGAATAGAGTACAATGTAAAAACAATCTGTCAAAGAAATGAAGATGTTCTGTTCCATTTTTCTTTTTCTCCAAGCTGAGAGAGGCAGACTCTTTAAACGTGTCTGTGCATGCTTACATACCCACTATTTTTGATTCTTCTGCCTAATTTCTGTTGCTTTGTCAGGAAGTGTATCTCCTCAAGTGCCTTGCTATTCTGCAAGGTTAAGTCAAGTACTAGTTTAATTCTGTTTTGCAGCTTTTCCTCTTCCTTCCTTTCTCTTTTAATCTTCCACGATTAAAAACCTGGAGCAAAGAGGGAGGGATTGAACTAATATGCTTCTCTCATGAGTATGAAAGTTACAACAAATCTTTTCTTAAGGGTGTCTATTCTGGTAACACAGTTTTCCACAGGGGATATCGGGTCTTCCAGCACTACACTACTGTGGTCTCTTTGTGTTAATTAAATGAGCTCCATTTGTTTTATTAATTGGTTTTGTGTAGTTTGGGGGTTGCTCCAAAATGGTCAGGATTTCAAAACTGGGCAATACCTATTTCTATTAGGTACAATAAAGGTATTATCTTCAACCAGCGTAGAACCCTGAATTCAGAATTTGGCAAATGAATAAGAGAAAAATGCATTTCAGTTGTTTTTCTTCCAGATGCACAAGAGCTACTTAATGTGTAAGCCTGTAGATAAAGGATTTAAAAGATCTCTAAATTCTCTTAAGTGGAAGTTATGGATTATACCTTAAACTAAACCAAGCCTTTTCAAGTCAATATGTCTTATGTTAAAATGAGGCTATTAATGGATGTAAGTAGTTGTGTTGTAAATACTGTTTGAAAAGACTCTTGTTCTGTTTTGACACTACAAGGATTACAATTTAGTGTCTGTTCTCTTCTCAGGATAGAGGACGTGCTGTTAATTTGCTTTTTAGGTGCATAACTTTTTTTTGTTCTCTTGAGAATATACATTAAAAGGAAAGGAGCAGTAGTTCTTCACATTAGAGTGAAAAGAAACATTTTCCCTCCTTCCCACACCAAAGCATCTGTAAATCAAATCGGAATGAAGTATTCTTTGCCTTTGAGAAATTCTTGACACACAGTTAATGTTAGCTGTTGCATAGTAATTGCAATAGTTCACTTCAGAATGACTCTTTTATTGATTCAGTTTCTGAAATTGTGAAAGGAGAGCATCTACACTTTCACAAGATAAGGAAAAGGGAATGAAAAGGGAGAAAAATGGTACAAAGGAGACATGAATTGAACAACCCCAATACTAATTCCTCAGGCTTGGGAGAAATTATGTTGCTTTGATTGTAATAATTTGGAAGGATCCACCTGTGTCTTAATTGTAATAAAGAACAGTTTCATTATTAGGTAAAGCACACACAGTAGATAAAAGGCAATTCAAACTGCACTGGACATAGCAAATTTTGTGAAAATTCTTCTAATGCTTCCAGTGCCATGTTTGGGAAAAGGATAGCGGATAGATCCATAGAATCACAGACCGTAACTGTAAAAGCCAGTTAAAAAACCTAACGGTGATTTTTAAGGTTCCTGCTTTGCTGTGTGTGTTCCAAAATGCTGAGTTGTTTCAAACAGTTTTCAGAGACATTGTTTTCAGTTGATTAAATTTGCAGAGTTTGATCCTAATAACTCCATCACTGAACCCTTGAATGACTCTCTGAAAACTGAATAATTCTATAATGTATGATCGAGTGCTTAACTTGCAGGAGGAGGCATACACGTTTATAGTCTGCAAATGATGGAAAAATAAAGAATCTAATGCTAGGATAAGGCCTTTTTTTTCTTCTTTTAAATCAGAATCTATAGCAAAAAATGTGCGTGGCTGTGGTAAATTAATCAAAATTCCACATATGTTATTCCCAGGTATATATAGCTGCATTTGCAGTATCTGCGTATGCATCCAGTTACTACCGAGCTGGAAGTAAGCCATTTAATCCTGTTCTTGGAGAAACCTATGAATGTATTCGTGAAGATAAGGGTTTCCAGTTCTTTGCAGAACAGGTACTGTATGCTCCAACCATTACATTTGCTATTTGATAGACTGCTTAATTCTGTATGCATGGCTGGTATCCTTTAGAGTTAATAGCAAAATACAAAATTACCTAACCTTAGCCCAAATCCCTTGAGCAAAACTCAAGGGATGCTACAGAATTATAAATGAAGGAAATTGCTTTGTTTGTTGAGGAAAGTCAGCTAACTCTGGGATGGAACATGACAACCAACAGCTGACAGTCAGAAGCAAAGGTTGTCAGACTGTCTACTCCAGTAGCTAGATAACTTGATTAAGTTGAGTACGGTTCCCCGTGCTGAAATCTGATCACTGCTGCAACAAGCTTTCATGTTCTTGTCATGTTCTTTTATGTGTGATCATTAAAAAATACTGTATTTTCAGCTGTTTAATGTCTCTTTTTTATAACAAATATTTCACTCATATAAGTTGATCAACCACTAGTATTTTCTATGGCACCGTGAATATTTCTCCTCCCTGTCCAAATGTTTGATGGGCTAAGCCTGTCAAATCTGGTACCACAGCTTAGTAGCTGAAGGATGTATACAACATGTCAAGGTCTGAGTGTTGCTGAAAATAGTACCCCAAAAGGAGAATAATTATTAAGTGTGGGTACAAGATTTTAAATTTAAAGTAGTCAAGTTATCAACATTGCTAGGCTTGAGACATATGTTATAAAGAGATAAAACTTAAATAATCTGGTGCCTATTAGAGTGTAAGAATGATTGAAAGCTGTCTCATTTTATCTAGACATAACAACAACAAAAAAATTACAAAAGTGTGGTGGGCAAGGCTGTGCAACATAGAAATTTGATCAATAAAAAGCCTTAAAGGAGGCTTCCATTAGGAAATGAAATGTGTTTTTGACACATTTTGTACATCATGTTCTACAACTGACAAAAAGGAATGCTATGTGATCTTTCCTTAGTCTGAGGAAGTATCATGGGCAAGAGTAAAAATAAGGAAAAAACACAAAGCAGTGAAAGCAAGAATCAAATTAAAGTTCAAGCAATGTGTCCGATTCTTTATTGTGTTTAGTTCTGAGATGATGTGTAGGGCACTGAAGTTACCAGTGTAACATCAAATTGGAGTAAAAAAAAGTGGTTAACAAAGGTTTGGTTCTGACTTTAATGTGAGTTTGAATTAAAGGAAAAAAATTTCCCCTTAACATTGGACAAATCAGAACAAAGGCTCCTTTTTCTGAAGGAGAATTTTAAAACGGGAGGGTTATTGTGTTGTTAGTAACTATTGTTCTAATATGTGTAATAATTGACATGAGTTTATAGAGTGGTAAAGTTTTATTATGTTAGTATGGGGTGGAGGAATATTAGGAAGGGAGGGTGGTATAGGAGGAAAGAAATTCCATGCAGCTTGCAAGCATTAAATACTTCTTTTTGTATCAGGAGCTGTTGCTTATTGCTTGTTTGTGCAAGCATTTTGATACTTACTCTAGATAACTTGTTAGTGCAGATAGTATGTAATCCATGAAATAGATACACAAAATGTATAAAGTGATAGAGATTCTGTTCTATTACTAGAATGTGTTCAGAGTAACTCTACTTAGCTCCATGACCTTACTCTGGAATTATAACAGTTTAAGTGAGAGCTAAGTTTAACCTAGGAATTATAGTGACATCTAGGGTTAATCTGGGTGCAGTATATGAGAGAGAGAGTGTTGCTCTTGGTGGATTAGGGCATAGCTGAGACTAATTAGTACTACTTTATTTTTTTAACCAAGTAGAGGTTGTTCAGTGAAGAACTGGATGCCTGCAGGAAGAATGCTCAATAACAAATGTGCAAAATGAGTAACAAAGAAGAAACTAAAACTGCATTCGAGACGTGTATGTGGTTAAGAAATGAAATTCGTAGTAGGAAATAGCAACTTGACTTGAAAATAAAGGTGTCTTAGAACAGTAGGCATTACACATCAAAGTATTGGTCCCGGTCACTTTTCAGTCGTGTTCACCCACAAGGGAGAATGTACAGCTGAGAAGGAGTGGTTGCTTTTGCTTTGTGCAGTCACCTTGTTATTTACTATTTTCTTTTAATAGTATGGATTGTGTATTTATTTATCTACCTACAATCCTCACCTTGCTGTTTCGGTCATTGCCCCACTTCATGTATGTGCTATTACCCAAAGCTGCTAAAATGCAGCATGTAGAATTCCACATGAGAAAAATCTGAGGTCTCACTAGTGCAGTAGTAGGTAGGTGTTGGTAGATGGAGTTTCGTGGTTTTATTTCTCCGCCCGTTTAGCCCTCCCTCAGCAATGCTGATTGTTGTCCCCTCCCTCATACTGAAGGTTTTGTAGGTATTTACTGTACAGAATAATTTACCCTCTTGTTTTTTGTTTGTTTAGTCGGTATTTTTTACTTTTTCCTGTGTGCTTAAAGTGCTGCTTCTGTTAATATATGAATGGGGCCTTCGGGTTAACTATAATTATCACATTAGAGACAATGTACAAAATATATAGTTAGATTTTCATTTGATGAACAAATTCACAGGCCTTTTAAAATGTGCTTCCCGTTTTTTTCAAGGCTTCTTAGGTCTCAGTACTAATCTCACTGGCTCCCCCTTTAGGAAACAACTGCAAAAGGAAAGCAAATGTTCAAATTGTAAATGTCATGGATGAATGAAAAATGAAGGGGAAAAAGGGGGGAAAAATAGAAAAAAAAAAACCTGACTATTCAAGTGTTAATATGCCCATCTTTTTTTTCCCCTTTCATGTCTTGCTATTAGGTCAGTCACCATCCACCTATTTCTGCATGCCATGCTGAATCTGTGAATTTTGCTTTTTGGCAAGGTAACTTTTCCGTCTGTCATTTACTTTTACAGCCTTCATAATAGTTCCATTGTATGTCTAATATGAAATATCCAGGAATGGGGAAAAGGTGAATTTCCCTGCTTATATCATATTAGAATGGCTTTAAGAGATCCCAGCCTTACTGCCATGCTTCTTACTTGTATTTTCTGCCATTACAAAAATCTACAAGTATTTTATAACATTATTGTTCATTTCATTTACAAATATCTGCATTTATTCAAAATCTGCTGAAATATTTTCTTTCTTTTTTTTTTATTGGTGGGAGGTTTGCTTACTAGAGAAGAGTTGTACCTCACGCTATTTATAAAAACAAGCTAGAACAGAGCTTGAAAAACTACAAGTTAAATCCTGAGCCCTGACAGATCTTGTAATCCTGTTCTGAAAATAATTTCCAGAAATGTGCACAACAGCAAGGACAAACATATTCGCTATGTCTTTCTCTGTTAGTATTATTACAGTATGTAAGATTTCATGCTATTTGACTACTAACATTCAGTCTTTCAAAAAATAGTGTGTTGGAGCTTTGTTTGCTGTGTAGGTCTGGTGAAGATGTCAGCCAGTTGCAATGCCTGTATGGCTAGGTATTTTGGGAGTGTACACAGAACATAACTATGCCTTTTAACTCGGTTAAAATCCTTTGCCCAGAGTTTTGTCAATTCACTATGTAACCATATTATAACCTTTAATTCTGTTATGATTGACTCTGCTGACTTGATTATAGCTATTATGGATAGAGCTGTATTGAACAGAAATTGGAACTCTGTCATTAGTCTGGGTTTCATTATTCAACATAATTCTCTGCTTTGTAAACACGCAGGACAAGAATCCTTGTGTTCTTAGCTGAAAAGCAGAGATGACCAAAAATTTATTCATTTACTGAATACTTTGGATACAAGACTAGATAACAGCCTGTCTTAGTAAAAACTGAAGAGACTGATTTATTTAACAGAACTAGGGATGCTGTTGATGCTCAACTATTGTAATGTATTCAGAGAACAAAGTTTTTCTGTAAAGATAAGAGCTGAGAAACTGGTCAATAAGAGAGAGTGTGAGGTTTGGTCCTGATGACACCAGAAGACTCAATCAGGGTACAGCAGGGTTTGGATTCTTTTGGTTTGTTTTGGTTTATTTTGTGTTTAAATGTGGCGGCTAGCTGAGCTTGTGGGAGATCTAGACAATGATTTTTTCCAATGCAAAGGCAGTTTGTAAATGCTGTGGCCTCTTGTTATAGGGCTATATTAATGATGTGGAAAGATTAACATTAATTTAATCATAAAGGTAGCTTGTCAATGAGCTACGTTCTTTCTGTGCAAATATCTTTTCACGTACCATATTATCTCCTCTGCTGGAAAGGAGACAGCCCTCAGCTACATTGCCAGAGTAGTGCTGTCATCCCACCAGACACTGACCTTAATTCCTGTTTCAACATCAAGAAATCTCTGGATCATTTCTAGCGAGCGATAAGACTGGATTTTGACAGGCACAGTTATTTCAGAAACTGTCTTCCCTTACTTAAGAACTAACACTACTTTTGCAGAACCTATTTGCAAAGGACAAGAACAATGGAAATGCAGAATAGAAAGTTCCAGCTATTACAGTATCTGTGCCTGAATTAGTCTGAGCATAGCTTTGAAATAACACTTGGCTTTTTTTAGCTGTCCTAAAATTTTTGCATGATGAAGTCACACACGGGTTCCTAAGATGTTTGCAGTGTACTGATTTCTGTGTGACAACTTTGTCATTTATGAGAACATAGAACATAACACAGTCTGATAATATATTTTAACTGTTAAACTCTGCAGGGTCTGCCATCACTCTTTTTCTTCCATCCCAGTGCAGAAGAGAGAAAGCTAGTGCAGAATTCAGTTCAGCTATGAAGTCAAGGTAGTTTTGGACCTCTTACTGTGCAGTATAGGAGTCATAACAGAATTCCTGTCACTAAAGATGCTGACCCAAAATAAACCTTCAAAACAAAACCAACCAACCAACCAAACAAAAACAAAGGTCATTTTCTCAAGTAGTAAAAAAAGGATCATTTTTTCCACTAGGAATTCTGCCTCATGTCCCATGCCAGCTTTTGCAGTGGTAGGCAGCTTGGTGTGGCTCAGTCCTATCATGCACATACATACTTGGGAGACAGGTGGTCTCCTAACTCCAGTTTGAGTATCTATCTCACAGCCAGCATAACAGTTTCCCCCCAGCAATTATATAGGAAGCAGTAGTTTGGTTTTCCTTGTGTACTACCATCTTTTTGAGACTAGAGATGAATTTTTCCCTCATTTTCAGATTGGTCAGTGAATGGAATGGGGATCCTAGTGTCTAATACAGCAAGGATGCTACCCCCCAAGTTCTGAAGTTGTGAAAGTTACTGCCTGATTATCTAGCCTAATTTAACTCCATACCCTTTCTGCCGTGCTTCTCTGCCCATGTTTATTTCACTTCCATGTGAAATAAATTGCTACTTTAATATCTGCTTCAAGAAATTTTTATAAACTTGCATTGAGATTTCTCATCTTTTTTTGGAGGAAATGACATGAGACTTGGACAGTTCTTTCTCTGATTCAGACCAGATTTTAAAAGGCCAGTTAAACTTCCAGGGGAAGTTGGACTAAATCCCTCTCCAATTTTGTGCCTTTTGAAGCATTCTCTTGCTTCTTCACTGCGGATGTTCTTAGTTGTTATATTTTTGTATTTGAAATTCTGTTTTTGGTTTTTGAAATGTCTGCATTCATTTACTAGCAACTGATTACAGATAAATGTACACTGTCTATAGCTTATTCAAATTCCCCTCTTTTGAAAAAGTTTTTAAGAGATGACTTTTAGAACTCTGGCGCTTTTCTATTTAAATAACCACTAATGTTGAGAAAAAACATAGAACTGTTCAAACGTCCATAGCATCACTTTGAACACTTTTTATTATGTTGCATTTCATTATTTTGCATTTCTTAAAAATAAAGTAGAACCCAGATGCAGGTTGATTCACCCATGCGTATGACTAAACCTGTCTTTTTTTTTTCCTCCTCCTGTTTCAGATGTAAGATGGAAAAACAAATTCTGGGGAAAGTCCATGGAAATTGTTCCAGTTGGTACAACACATGTAACTCTTCCAGCGTAAGTGCTTCAGTCGTGTATTGCTGTTCACACACAGATACACACATGCTTACATGCACTGGGACTATATTTATCCAGATGAGAACAAGCTGTACTGTTTATATGAGACTTTTGGAAGAATTGATGAATATGATTTAGTTTGAAAAGTAAGACAGGAGGAAAAAAAAAAAAGACCAGAAGCTCTAAATCTTTCAAAGGTTATAAACCAAAAGATGAAATAAAAACAGTCACTTTTGTATATTTTGAAAAAAGCAAAGTTGGTATTTTCATACTTTGGTTGAATTTCAAGCTTAGTGCATTTTAAAGTTACATGGAAAAGCTGCATGGTAAAAGAAGCTATGAATTCCTTTGCCTGAATATGAATTTGAGGGGTGGGGGATTGTTGCTATCTTTTGTGCCTGTATTTGTACAGACCCTAACACCAAGGGGTCTAGGTCTATAGCTGAGGCTGATGGCTGTCCTCACTGCTTAAGTAATTATTATAAGTGCTAAATAGCACCAATAACATATCTAGTATTTATTATCCAAGGAAGTAGGCAGTCACAGCCACTATAGTTAAGTGTTGAGCATAGTTTGATTTTTAAAAATAAAAATCTGCAGTGTTTCTATGCTAGCTTGTCAAAGTGCCCATTGTAGATCAACAATTAAAATCCCTTAAAATCTGGACTATATCCGGGATGGTTGCAGAAACGGCGGTCTAAAGGTTGAGTAGTGTTCCAATTAAATCTGTTTTCCAAAGAGAGTCTACAAATGTAATTATTCTGCCATATTTAAAAAAAAAAAGAAAAAGAAAAAAGAAAAGAGAAAAAAAAGGAAAAATAACCCAAGATAGTATCCAAAAGGTAGTGTGTATAAAAGATGTTGCGTTCTCTTGTTTGTAGTGGCTAGACTAAGCTGTGGAATGCAAGGTCTTTAGGATGTGAGTGAAGGTTCAGAGGCAAGGTAGCTAACAGATTAGTGCCCTTGGTGGGCTGATGAACTGGAAAACTTACTGATTCACATGTGATCTCCATGTGCTGGTTTGTGTCCCTGTGGGAAAAATATCTGATGTAGAATTGGGTACAAAAAACGTACTGAAGCTATAGGCAGAAATGAAGCATCAGTATTAAGGTTATTTTTTGAGCAAATACAGAATTTTTAACATGTGTAATAGAGCATGTGAACTGCAGGTGAGGGGCAGGAGAACAAGTTACTGTGGGGTAGATTACAGACTTGCAGCTATGCTGCCAAAAACTGTCCTTGCTCATGCTCTTACAATGCTGTAAGTAAAAGGAAGTGACTAAGGGGAGGTAGGGAAAGATTCTAATATCCTCATGGGATGTGTGCTGGTAAACACATTTTTTGTGAAGCAGTTGCTATGGGGAAATTGGTGCTCTATAAGTTCACCTTTTACCTTAGCACTAGTGACTTGTCTACCTATACCCAGAATGAACTGTAGTTACATGTCTTCATGAGATTTTCCTTTTCTTGAGATTTTATAAAGCTGTTCTATAAGAACATCTATTTCATTAATAAAAGGTAAAGCATTTTGGTATTTGCTCATCTCTCCCTTTGCTATCTTCCAGTATGCAACTGCATCTTGGACTACCTGCTGAAAACTTTTGTTCTTGCCTGAGGTACACATGCTCAGCCTTGAAAGCTTGAGCCAAATTCATTCCAGTCAATAAGGGACTTCTGGTGACTCTGGTGGCCCATGTGCTTGTGTTTTCAATTGTCACTGTGTCACAGGCTGTGAAATGGGCATTTCAGACCGTAGAATATGTTAGAGTGATTACTTTTGGAAACTTAAACTAGTAAAAAGGAGCAGATAAACTGAAAGAAATCTGGATTCAAGACCAAAGTTTATAGCCACAGTGAAATGGGTTTTCTGGGAGACAGGATTGTTGTCATAGGCTTTGTTTATGAGAAGAAGGTGTGGGACAAGAAGGTTGAGGCATTATTAAAAAATAAAAATAAAAAATTACCATTTCATGTTCTTTTTTTTTTTCTGATCAAGTTATCTGCGCTTTTTTCAGAAGTTTGTTAGCTAGTTCAAACATGGCATGAGACTTCTCCTGTATGTATTTTCTTACAGTTTTAAAGACCATTTTGCATGGAACAAGGTGACATCTTGCATCCATAACATCTTAAGTGGACAAAGATGGATTGAACACTATGGAGAGATCATCATCAAAAATCTGAATGATGACACCTGTTACTGCAAACTGACTTTTGTAAAGGTGACTTTCAGTAAACACAGCAATTTTGGCAGTGCCCTTTCTAGCAGACACAGCAGGGGGTGGATGCTGTCTGCTGAAACTCAGTACAGCTGCTTACAAGCTGTGTTTTCCTATAGTTCTGTAATTACCTGTGATTCTTTGAGAAATGCAAACTCTAAATGAACTGCAGCTCACTAGGTAGAACAAGGCAAGAAAAGAAAAAACAACAGCACCCTCAGGTGATTCCAGCTGAGATGCAGGAAAAAGAAGTATGAGGAAAGGAAAGGGAGAAATATCAAAAACCTAGTCTGTGTTTGATGAGAGAGATAGGCACAAGGTGTCTACTGTCAGTGATTTACTGCATACCTCCTGATAACCCATTGTCATGCTCTGTGGTTGAACTCATACAGCAGCTGTAGAACCAGAGCTTATGTGGGGTATTTCAAACAATGCACTTTTCTAGCCTTTTGCAGATACGTGGAGGAGCTTAAGTGAGGGGTTGTATTGTCGTTGAAAGCTTTTGCTTCAGTACAAGGCATCAATATGTAACTTCCTCAAGAAATGCCCTCATAACTGAAATTAAAATTAGTTTTTGGTAGTAGACGACTTCTTCCTAGAAAATGAAAATCAACTGAAAACCTAAAATACTGCCAAAATTTCTAACCTGAGAAATAGTTTTGCACAGCATGCTAGGAGTCTTACCTTAACCCGAGTTTTCTGTTTCTGATTGCTGGAGAAAAGCTGTGCTTTACATAGCTTCTATCTGCATGGTCTATCTCTAAGTACTTCAGAATACCAATGCAGCATGATATGCTCAGCACCAGAAGGAAAGTGAGTATCATCATTTTCCTTTTCTTACTTCTGAATACTATGTGCTTTCTAAGAAGCATTAGAGTGATTTTTTTTAGGTACTTAATTGAAAGTACTTTAATGTATTTGCAGAGTTGCAAACAGAGAGATGCAAATAGTAGGTGTGTGGAGTTCAAATTTTAGATTGAGAGACTGCAAGTTTTATACCTTTGATATTATAAATGGGCTAACGTGGAGATCACTGTGAGTAACAGTTTCTTCTCTTCCTATTCTGCAAATTTGGGGAGGATGTAAGTAGCCAACTCAGAAATCAGTGTTATCTCTCATTGGGCAAAATTCAAGGTCGGCTGTGCTTCAGCTAGTGCTGCCCTTGAAAAAGGCAGACAGAATAGATACAATTCTCAACAGTAGTGTTTTAAAATGCTGATTAATAGTACTAACAGCAGTTCTTTGTGTATGATATTGTAATGCACACCTAAATGAATAGTTTTCATTTCAGAAAAATACACGACAGCATGGCAATATCACTTGTGCTTGATCTCTTATGCACCTTTTTCCCCCTGCTCCTTTTGATTCTAGGCAAAGTATTGGAATCCAAATGCACATGAGATTGAAGGCAGTGTCATGGATAAAACTGGGAAGGTTGTGCATCGGCTCTTTGGGAAGTGGCATGAAAGTTTATACTGTGGGACAACTTCATCTTCAAACTGCATATGGAGAGCAAGTTAGTGACCAAAATGGTTAACATACAGAACTTAAAATCTGCTTGAGAATATCTATTGATTTTCATTTATTAGGCCCCAACTTCTTTTTGTTTCTCTGTGGAATATTAGAATTTTGTCAAGCATTTAAAATTTAGACCAGAAGAACAAATCATTTAACTTAAATAATATTGAGAACTTAATCTCATGGCTTCCTGCATTTTCCTCATTCTCCCTCATTTTCATATCTGGCTGTAAAGGAAGTATTCAGAACTCTATAAGGAAAAAAAAAAAAAACCACAACAAAGAAACAAAACCCCCACTTTTTTGTGTACAAAATTGTGGTGGATTTCATGTACTAAACGTTGGAGGATAGCCCACATAGCTCAGCTTTGTAATGAGAGCCATATATGAACTTCTCCCAATCCTCAGGGTGTTTTGCCTACTGTAGTTTGAAAAAATGCTGATTGTAGCATGTGTTTCATCAGAGTTGTGCTCTGATTCCACTTATGAGATGCCTCTTATTCCTCAAAATTGAGACAATAATTCAGAGATATATAAAAAAATAAATCCAATAAGTAAATAAAAAGGCTGAAGGGAGCTTGGTATTGTCCTTCTAAAGACAGTAACATTTAATTGGAATTCTGAATGTACTTTTGTTTTTTTTCCTGTAGATCCAATGCCTAAAGATTATGAACAGTGGTATGGATTTACTCAGTTTGCATTGGAGTTAAATGAACTGGACCTGCAAACTAGGTCTTTACTTCCATCCACTGATACACGTTTTAGGCCAGACCAAAGGTAAGAAGTTTTCCCTTGTAAGTATCTTCCTTAAATAGTTTTTAATATTCTGTAAACTCACTTTACCCCTAAGCTCAGGCTACCTTGTGTAGGTACCTGCAGTGTATTTCCATTTTTACATTAATTCTGCACCTGAAACAGACATTTTAATCACTTACCAAAAGATTATTATTATGGTCTATTATGGACCAGTGTTTTCTGGAATTGGTTTTGGATGCTTCAGTTTCTAGATAACTGCCTTTCCAAAGACGTTAAAACTTTTCAGGAATTGGTTGTCAAGCATACTGTGTTTGAATAGCTGAAAACTGAGACACCTGATTTTACTTTTTGTGGTGAAATTTCTACTATTGATAACTTCCAGGGAAAATAATCTAATATAAAGATTACTTTGAGCTTGTTGTGAGATTTACTTTTCCTTAGGTGCTTTTTGATAAGGCCGTTGTTGTCTGCAGATGTAGGTTTTTTTTACCTTTCAAATACTCTGAACTGCCTGCTGTAAAGATTATATTCTGGAGCTCTAGAGGACTTGACAAGGGGTGGGGACAGAAGCACCAATTGTGTCTTTTATTCACTGCTGGTGCTACAGGTTTCTAGAAGAAGGGAATATTGAAGGAGCTGAAATGCAGAAACAGAGAATTGAGCAGCTACAGAGAGAACGACGGAAGGTGCTGGAAGAAAACAATCTAGAGCATCAGCCTAGATTTTTCAGGTACTATATAATAATTAGCACATACTATCATTTATTGAAATGTTTATTATAGATCTGGTTCTAAACTACCATAATGCAGGCTTCAGTTTTTCCCAGGTTTCTTCTATATTTTTTCTTTCTTTTTTTTTTTTTTTTTTCGTTGAAGGTGAGTGGTATTTGGTCTAAGTTTGAATTTGCCTGAGGAGTGAATGTAGCATCTTTGATTCTTTCAAGCAAGGTGAAGTAGGTCCTTTTAGCTTAATTACCTCTGCTGAACTTTTGCTGAATTCAGTGGGATCGCCTTGTCCAGCAGTGTGCAGAGTTGGAGCCTTACATTTTGAGGGGCATTTTTGAACAAGTTTCCCCTATGTAATGGCAAGAGAGCTGTGATTTAGAGAGCACTTTGTTTCTTCCGGTTATAAATCAATTAACAGGGGACTTCAGCTACTGAAAGACAAAAATGAATGCTAGTGAGGACACGGCCTTTTGCCCTCCAGCTTCTCTGTTCAGGATGCAGCGAAAGATTTAAACCCAAGGTGAATGTCGCATGGGCCTATGTATCATAGTTAACAGATCTGAGATCCTAATTATTTTCTGGATAGATAGATACTGTACTTAGGAGGAGTAAGACTTGGAGAAACCCAGAAATGTTTAAAATAGGTGCAAAAACGAAATGGCTTAGACCACTGTCTGTCTGAGGAGCTGGTGAGCTAACTAAAGAGAAGCAAACTTTACTTCCAGCAGGCTAAATAGGCAGGAGAGAAGCAAAGTCTAATACTATGTTGTTGTGTATTCACAATGAGGATTGTAAATAAGGATGAGGATTTGAATCCTTATAATGAGGATTTGAAAAATCGAGATTTGTGCTGTAGGTTTAAATAACAATAAAAAAAATTAATTACTATACAGCAAAAGTGTTGCCAAGTGTTAGAGTAGATATGAATTATGCATTTTGCTTTTCAATAGTGATTTCTCTCTCCAAGAAATCACAAGCCCTGATTTACTTAAAGAATAATTTGCTGTTGTGTCAAAAATGTTGCACACTAGATTAAAACCAGACTGATTCCTTCAGGGTACAGTACATAGTGCAGTGAGCCTTGCTTCTTGAGTGAGAGCTATGGGCTCTCTTTATGCAATAACTGTGGTGAGCCATCTTTGGGGACGAAAAAGGAAACTTTCAGATTCAGTCTCAGTCAGGACAAAAATGATGACCATTCAGGTTTTGAAAAGGCACAGGGATAACATTCTTACAGAAACTTCCACAAAGCTGCCTGAGGGCCTTTGAGACCATGAAATAAACCTGAACTGTGTTTTTAGTGCTTAGCACTGACATGCAACAGTGAAACAAGTGTGTTTATCTCAGCTGAACACTAGGCTACTGATGCGTGTCCCCAAGATCTAGTGCAGATGTACGAATTCGGTTCTCCAAGCTACATTGCCTTGTTTGAATGATGTACTGAGCTTCATTGCAGCTGGTTTGTGGGCTGGATTGGGTATCTGTGCATAGTGCTACATCGCATCACACAGCAAATATATAGACAATATAAGCTTTACATTTAAAAAAAACTGTTTAATCTTTGATAGGAAATCCAAAGATGACTCCTGGGTGAGCAATGGAACCTACATGGACCTTAGAAGAGAACCTGGTTTTTCCAAACTGGACAATCCTGTCCTCTGGTGAAAGAGGAGCCACATGAAGATATTCTGTGCTGTATTCTTGGATCTGATTTAAAAGAATTATATATAAATATATATGTATATACATATATCTACACACACACATATAATATATGTGTGTGGGGTGTGTATGTGTGCAAGTGTGCGTATCTCCAGAATTGTGCGTACTTTAGAATCTGATAATTCATTTGTTTTCTCTACTCTATTGCAACGATTGTTTGAATGTATAAATACCCTAACTTCTTTTTATAAAATATTTAATAAATAGCACTGAATGTTAACAGCTAGAGGGAAAAGAGGAGCTTTTACACTACTTTTCCATTGTGTAAAAATGTCAGTTCTGAGTTAACTTATGCCTTATTGAGTTGCATTGGAGACAGTAGCATCAGCATCTCCTAGCTGTGCGGAGAAATGGGTGTAAGCCTTAGTAACTCAAACTGTAAGTAGGCTTCCACAGTTCAATGAGTAGTTCAGCTGTCTCTGGGCTGGTCTAAATTGCTAAAACACATTATCAGTTGGTGCTGAAATCTGAGTATGATCCCTTGCTGCCTGTGGAAAAGATTCAAGTAAGCTTTTGTTTCTATTAGCTTTCTTACTAGCATTATGGAAGTGGTAGTTCTGAGCTTACATCAGTGGATTGATGGCCGTATGCATAAACTGTACCTGGCTAAAAGTTGTGCTAGAAATTCAGGAATCGACAAAATTTTCCACTGGGAATCTTCAGATTTATAGCCCCCAACAGGGCAAGAGGAGGAGATCTTTTGTATATAATGCTTGAGCACTGACTAGATGAAGCAGCTCTCTCTTTTTCCAGTGAGTGATACGTATACAGAGCACAAAATCCTGTGCTTCCATAGCTTCATTTGTTTTTATTAACCTAAAAATTGCAACAGTAAGACTTTTTAAAAAGTAAGCAAACTGATTGTTTTAAGCTAGAAATTTTTTCTTAGTATTTTGATATTTTCTACCTCTTCAGAAATAAACAACATATTTAAGATCTTATATTTAAAAAATGACCATCTGCCTTATGGAGAAACGTATGGAATCTTTGATCTTCCTCTGTTTGTTTGTTATGTTCAGATAAATATTCAAGTGTCTTGCACTAAATCAATTGCATCTCTCCTGTAATTTTATACATTTGGGTAGAAAGTACCAAACCATAGGTTAAAATATAGCAGAAAACAAATGTAGCAGAAGTTGCACTTTTGAACGAAGATTACAGTGATGGGCAGTATTTTTTTTCCCGTGAAATCACAATGCTACACTCGCAAACAGAATAATTTGCATTCCTGTCTATCTGTAACTCATGCCTGACTCATTCTTCAAGTCTGTTCTGTGTGTCTCTGACTCTCTGGCAACAACACAGTTTTCAAGTTTAGATCTATATCCACCGCAACCCTCTTTTTTTTCTTACATGCCACTTCAAAGATACGAAATAAACCCTATCTATGATAAATGTTGATGGCATGTTTACCTGTCTTATGACTGGAACAATTGGACAATGCATGGATAACGGTGACTCTTAGAAGGACTAGTAGCTTAGAAAATCTTACAGTTTACTGTGTGCTGCATTGTTTTAAAGAAAACCCATTAAAATGGATCTGTGTAATATATGTAACAAAGGAAGTACTATGAAAACTTCCATTTTAAACCAAATCTGTGGTATCATTTTGTTTCCTGTTACCCTGAAGCTCCATTGTCTTACAGGCAAATGCTTTTTCACCATTACTCGCTTTGCCCAGGAACTCTGGCTCACTATCATTTCTGTAATTTATTACCAAAAAGTTAGCATAATTCTTTCTATTTAATGCGTCTTTTAAAAACTCAACCAGCACTCCAGCAGCTTACAACAAGGCAAGGTTCAAATCAGCAGGAATACAAAATCTGGGCTTTGATTCTGAAGGAAATCTTAACCTTTGGGGACTGTTTGGCTTTTCAAGGAAAATGAGAATCTCTTCATGGCTTGAACCCTTCCTGTTTTACTCTTGTATTATCAAAACTTGGCACAGAAATGAGTGGATACTTGTAATTATCCTTGTTGTTGGCAATTACCATTTGTATGAAAAATTACATGCATTTAGCAGCAAAGGAAAGTAGGAGAAAGGAAAAAAAAAGCTTTTAAGAAAGGGAGTAAAATTTGTGGAGGATATATTAAAACTTGCTCATTGTCATATTTGGCACCTGTTGTGATTATTGTCTGATCTGATTGCTATTTTTGCATTTTCTACGTATGGAGTGGATTTCCCCATACTTTGTCATATAAGTTAACAGTTGATAGCATTCAAAATTAAAGGATTAGAGGCAAAAAGACAAAGTTAAAGAACTGCAATGCATTAAAATCTGTGGGTGTTGAACAAAACAAATTTCATTTTGGGTGTTTGAGTCATGATTTTTGAGAAATCAGACTGGCGCTGTTGTCTTGTATCTTCCAATGCAAAATGTCTAAAAGACATTTGATTAATGACAAGGAGCATTGGGCTGGGAAGTGCCTTATAGAAAATTGTTTCCTGTGGCAAAATTCCCATATCAAGAAGGCAAAACTCAGAATTTTACTATCTTCTCCAGTAAGATAATGCCCAAGAAGAATCCGGTGCATTTTTTAGATAAAAAAGGAGAATTGTTGCACAAGGGCTCCTTCTGTAAATCCATGATACACATCTGAAAACCTGGTGTAACCAGTTGTGAACGATCCTCTGACCCCACATTTCCAACTACAGTATAGTTGTCCCTGCTTACTTTTGTATGAAAGAGTTGGGTTTAGTTGTTAAGCTTCTGTCAAACGTATATAAAGAAGTGGGGAAAAAATGTCCCTGTTATTTCTGTGTATTTCTGTAAAAAATATATTCATCATTCACAAAGCTTAATATATTCTATAGTTATTCTTGGTAAAATATGAAATTTTGGTAATGTGTTAGTGTGCATAACTTACATTAGCTTTCTGCAATATACTAAGACATCTGTTGTTTTTAATAACTGACATTTAGGGACTTTCTACCCTGAGTGGTAGAAAGAAAATATCAAGCAACTTACTGCTTCCTTTCATGCACAGCAGTGACTCCCAAACTGTTAGCTCGATGGATCAGTCTTAAAATTTCATGATGACCATTGCCTGCTGTTTTAGCAATGTTATTCCCAAAGAATAGTAAAACATCCCGTTCTAACAAGATTTTAAATGACAAAACATTGTGGCCTCTTTCTACCTTTTCCTTGACTGTGAACAGGACTTCTTCACACTTGCCCTCTGGAGTCAGACCACAGCCTGGTAAGGGTGCTACAGAAATGTGCAGCTACATCTGCTCAGCATATTCCTAATTAACATTCTCGCATCTGCTTTTGTGTAAATATGTTCTGTTGTGTCTCTAGATGATCAGCTTTTCAGAGCAGGAAATTTTCAGTGTATCTTACTTTGTTCAATACAGTTTTTTTGTACATAACAACTCATACAAGAGGGGGCGGGAGGGGTGGCAAGCTGAAGAGGAGTACAAAACCTGGCCTACCATGCAGATATAATAGCAAAGGATGAAATCCAACTTCTCCACATAACTGAAGACATCTTGCAAGAGCTGGAGTCGGATGGTCCAATTCAAAGGAGTGAAATTAAAAAGGAAGGTTCTTTTGGTAGAGTATGTTTTCATTCATGGATTTTGCCTACTATAAATAAATTTCCCAGCGTTCACTAACTCATCCTTTCTATTTTCTAGCTACTGGTGGGTGCAAGTTACTTCAGTAGCTGTGAGTTGTTAAGAAATTGCAAATGTTACCTGGCTTATCTATTGAAATGTAGTAAGTTCTGTAACTTATCACCAAATATATTATTGTACTGCTCAGTTCTTAGGTACTGTTCTTGCTGCAGCTTTTGAAAGCAATAAGAGAAATTTTCCACATAAATAGTCGCTGTATGTTAAAAAAAAAAAAATATTTTAGATGGTTCATTGTTTTTATATAAATTGTGGATTTGGTGTTACTGTTGTACAAAACAAAACTGTATTAAAGCTGATGGGAATGTTTTGGAGATTGATCCACAAGAGATGACGAGCTCCTTCAGCTCCATATCTTTGAGGTGATTATGAGAATATTTGGTATTCCTGAGAATCAGGCAGTCTTGTATTTATGTTAAGTGTTTTACTAGTTCCAGTATTGGAAAAACATACCACATGTATGAGGTATTACATATGCAAAGCTGCTAAATGCTGAATTTGTTGTTTGTTTTGATAGGGCATTAGTGATTTCAGGATGAAGAAAGGTATCTTATGTGTTAGAATTATCACTGACTTTTTGAGAAAATTTTCTGTAGTCAGGATCATTCCTGTTTTCTGCATTACTGCAAAGATTTGTAATAACGTTGGAGCACCTTGATGTGCAACTTGATTTACTTTTTTGTCTCTGTAACCAAATTAATTGGATGTTAATAAATCATACTAGCAAAAGGTCATAGAGCACCCTCACTTTTTCCCAGGGGTTGTAAGCATCTTTCTTCAAAGGTTGTTAGTGACAGCTGAAACACGTCTAGCTGCTGTAGTGATCTGTGGTTTTTACACCTGCTAAAATGGCAAGTATGAAAGAGCTTCCATCTGCTAGAAGTCTTATTCATCACTCTCGCAATCAGTCTGAGTTAACTTTTGCAATTTTCCAGTTGGTCACCAGATACCTGCACACACTGTGCGGTACTGTCACTTGGCTATTATGCCAGACATTGGAGCGGGGAAAGGGGTAAGCTGATGGAATTCATTTACAGTTGTAAGCTGATTCTTAAAAACAGTTTTTAGTAGACAGATGTGCAGCACAAATGTTGTGCTTTAGCATGAAAGTGGAGACCACAAACCACATGTTCTCCATAAAACAACTTTTAAAAGCAAGGAAACATAGTATTTACTGGATAAAATAAATAGCTGGAAGGAAACAATCAATGTGGTGTTTTCTCCCTCAGAGAATGGTGGGTTAGTACAGCTCGGCCAATCAACTATGTCTCACAGTCCCACCATATGTGTATAAAATACAATACAGATGGATTAGGGTCATGAAAAATGTGGGAGTACAGTGAGTGTAATTCCTGACCAACTTGTAATGCCAGACTGCAGCTCTTCAGCACTTCCCAGACTCAACGTGTAAAAAAGATTTGGTGGGAGGGAGCATGGAGGTTGCAGGAAGAGCTGGGAAAATTGGATCGATGAATGTTACCCCACAAAACATCTTCAGCTGTTGTATGTGGCAGAATAAGGAGAGAGGCCACAAGAAATGCAACTTTTATAGTGGGCAAGAATCACCTCCTGTTCTGTGAAATCCAGCCATTTTGATTGTGTATTGAGTTTTTAACTTTAGAACTAACTCATGATGTCAGCGGGAATCACTTCATTACTGATTAATTTCAGAGATTTAATTGGTTCCTGAAACAGCTAGCATTTAGTTCAAGTCAATGGGACAAAAAAAAAAAAAAAAAAAAAAAAAAAAAAAAAAAGGCAGCTTGCTGAAGTAGTGAATATGTTTTTCATAATTATAGAAGGGAGAGAAAGATGGCAAGGGATCCTTGTTACTGGAGCCCTGATCATGAACACCTAGGGGAACAGGAACTTCTCTCACAGAGGAATGGATATGGGGTGAATTTCTCACGATTGCCCCTGGAGCTAATATCGTGCCAAGTTCCCACCTTGCGGTCAGTGCTACCCAGACAAAACATGCTGTTCTGCCCTATAAAAGTGTAAGGTGAACGTGGCTCGTGTAGACCTTGCATCCAATTTGTGTTTAATCTCAGTTGTCTGTTCATTTACAGTAATCTCTATTTTAAAGTCAGTGCTTACTGCAAAATGATTCAAACCACCATAGCGTGAGGAAAAACATTGACAGCTGAGCAAAGCTTGCTCTGCATAGTAACTGTCACATCTTGGCTTCCTTTTTTTTTTTTTTTAATGCCTCTGTTACATTTCTTTCATCTTGCAAGCATTGCTCTCCATGCTCAAATTGTTGATTTTTAACTGAGATAGCCCTTCTAGTGCAGCAGCTGCATAAGAACTTGTAGGGTTAGTCTAGTTTTTTTTAAGGGGTTAAAAGCTGGCCAGATACCGATTTCTGATATACTTACAAATTTGTATCTTTCCTTACTCTGTACCAAGGGAAATATTTGAAACTTCTATGTGTAAACCCTCATTTGAGGTAAATCAACATTGCTCTACTGAGCTGAGTATAACTTAGGCTTAAGTTAACTTAGAATTTGACTCTATGGAGTCATTGATGTAAGTTCTTATAGGCTCTTGGAACAATCATAAATTCCTGGAAGACAAGATGTTGTGTACAAATGCATCAGCTGAGATTCCTGTCTGTAATTTCATAGACTTTGGGAATTACTTGGCTTTCTCTGTTAGGGCACTATTTCTCTTTAAGGATTTTGTTTGAGCTGATGTTTCAACTGCTATTTGAACAAGACCAGCTGTTAGAATTTGAAAATATATATCTATATTTTTTGCATAGTTAACATTGTTTTCCTTTATAAAGAATTTATTTAATAAAAACTTGCTTTCCTAAATTAGAAATTTCTCACTTTTTTTTACACATGCAAAAGAAAAGGTGCCGTGATAAAGGCTGCAGTAAAACTACTTTGAATTATTGCAGTACAAGCCTTGAAAAATCTTTTCCTTCTGAGGTTTTATGAGGGTATGTCTGCAATGCCTTGATTGCTGCCTAGAGCAAGGAAGATTATGTAGATTTATCAATAGATGAGAACCTGTCTACTAGCTGAGAGAGAGATTTACTGTTTTGTTTACTCTAACATTTGTTATCATCTCAGCCATTGTCAAACTGAAGATGGAGTGAAGTCAAGAGATCATCCTACTTGTATTCATTGTTTGCTACTTGCACTTCAGTCAGTGAAACAAATCTCGTGAAAACAACTACCGCTTGTGATGGGAAAGTCAATTTTCAAAAATAGTGTATCAAATTCTGAAGACCTTTCATGGGAAAAACTTCTACTGAGGGCTTTGCCTGAAAAAGAGCACTGGCAGTAGGTCAGTTAGGGCAAGCTTGACTTTTTCTGAGTTCTCTAGGTACCAAAAGGTGGTGAGCCTAGCCTATCCTTAACCTGTTCCCTTTCCTTGTTTTGGAGAGAGAGTAAAGCCTCAGCCAAAGCTGATGGAGGGTAGAGAACTCAATGATATTATATTCTTACCTTTTGTGGATATCAGAAACTGCAAAAGATATACAGATGCGCTGCACTGCAAGAATGGCGATAGTAGGAGCTCCACTATACTTTATCTAGCCACAAAGCTTCCTAAAGCCGATGCTCATGTCAATGCTTTGTTCTGTGACACTGGCTCCAATATAGATACCAACAGGAATTATTTTGTTTGAAATGATGGGGGGAAGGAATGAGAGGGAAGGGTACATATTGTTGAAATAAGTATCTCAGTATTGAAGTGTGCAGTCATGAGGTCCTAGCCAAAAGAAGGACAGCAGTTCGTGTGTTGCCAGTACTGGTTGCTCATCATTTCCTTTTGTACTAACACTTCCTCACAGGATACAGCTGGTCTTCCTTCTCTCTTTCAAGTTGCACTGCTCACACTGTAGTACATTGGCCCTGGTGAGGCTGGACAGTAACTCTGGAAGAACCAAGTGAAACCTAGCTCAAGCTGACTATGACCAATTCTGCAGGAGGGCGTGCGTTCCTGTCTCCCAGTTGCAAAGAGGACGGTTCTGTGAATAAGAAAGTCATCCACCTGTGAGGTTACTTGCATCACCCCTTACAGATGCTACTCACCCAAAGCAATGTGTCATTCAGACAAATGGACAGTACAAGGAGCAAGGACACCAGTTTCAGTCCTATGGCAGAGCATAGAAAATATATTTTTTATCGTGAGAGAACAGGCTAGCACTTTGTTTCATATATGAGTTTTTTCCAGTATAATGAATACCTGGTCTATACATGTAATTGTGATATAACAAATAGCATCAATATCCACACAATTAGCAGCCCACACATTTTTGAGCTGCTTGCCAGCCCTTGTTCCTTGTTTTGAAAAAAAACTGTTTTCTTCTAACCCTGCTTCATTTTAGAGCGGGAAAGCTAAGTATATTCTTACCCCACTGTCTGAATTATCATCCCTGTGCAAAATGGGGTGGGTTTTTTTTCCTTTTCTCCACCCTTGCCATGCGCATTTCTACAGCAGATGATGCAGACAGCCCCTAGCAGCTCCTGCTGCAGATACCCTGGGAAGCCCCAGGAGCCCCAGCTCACCCTGTAGTGACAGCACAGCCTCACAGCTCCTCACGACGCTCTGGTTTCTTTGCCATTTGCAGTCATCTCCTCAGTGCACCTGCTTCTTATGTGAGCCACGGCCTGCTTCAGAGCGCTCAAAACCAATTTCTCTGTTTCCATCTCTGTAGATACTTAAAAAATGCACTTCTGTATTCTTCTGCAGAGATCCTTTTCAATTTGCCCTGGAACAGGAATTCCAGTCATAGTTCAGTTCTGAAAGAGAGACTGAGCTAACAATTAACACATAATGAGAATGGAGGTTAAGGAGTTGCAAAATAATTGGGAAATACAACAAAGGAACCTCAAAAACCAAAAGGGAGACACAAAATTTGTTTTAAATCATAATAAAGCTATAGCTACTATGTTGCAGTAGATGAAAACATCCATCTGGTGTTATTCAATGAAATATTAATGTTCGCTTCTGAACATTTTGCAAGGTTTGACTACGGCTGTGCTCCAATTCCGTATCAGTGTAATACAAACGCCATCCGGCCTGCTGCCTCGTGAGGAATTGCAATCCTCTGCGGGTTCTTTGGAAAACTCTGCCCAAATACTTTGCTCCCACAGCTGGATAAGTGTGAGGGTGCTTGTGCATACACATCCTTTCAGAGGACTGAAGAACAACTTGTGAACCAGGAGAAAAGTTGGGAGTTGATTAAGGATATTTCTTCCCTACAGTCAACTTTGCTCTTTACAAGCAACTTCAGTCACAAGCTCTTCCCCACGGATCCCTTAACTCTTCTTGGTTTGCCAGTTTTGTCCTACGCTATCTATTCTTTAGATGTGCATTCCTTAGTTCTTCCACCCTTGGTAACCTTAAGGTTGCCTATAAATAACAAAATCAATATGGACTGCACTAATTTTAGGATCATATTTTTATTGATCTGAAAATGTAACAGTAGAACACTTATGAGTTGAAGTATAATTTATTAAATCAGTGCATATTATGTAATCATTTACAGTTAGTTGTACCTAACTGCCATTAGTACTAGGTACTGTGCAACTGTCCTTTAAATCGTGCTATGTGCTGTACAGTTGTATTTTAAAGAACCCTGCCAAAGCGCTTGCACTCTGAAAGGTCTATGTGCAGTGATAAAAAGATGAAGGGCTTCATTTTTTGGAGGCTCAATGACAGGTATCCTCTATTTGCAACATCTTTCAGAAGAAATCCTAATAGTTCTTACTTTAATACAATTGGTCATTTGACTTTATAGGTCCTGTTCCAACTGCTCAAAAACCCAAGGTGTAAAAAAGAAAATTAAGAAATGTAGAAATTTTAAGATTAATCAAATCAAGAAACAATAAAATCATTTCAGATTTTATTTCTCATGTCTTTCTTAACTTTTGTAGTTTCATGTAGAATAATATGCTTTTAAAAGAACTGTGTTTATATAAGACCTACATAAAAGTTTGGGGCTTTTACACAACTGTTTGGTAGCCATTCCTTTTCGTTGGTTTATGATGAAGTTCTGCTACTGAATAGCTTGAACAATACACCAGCCAGATGGTCTTTGATAAAACATTAATGAGGCCAGATGGTTCATAATAAACTATTACAGAAAAAGAATTCTGAGACATGCAAAAAATGTTATCTATCCCTATGTCTTCATTTACCATTATTGTAAAAGAAATGAGGTTCTGTGGCTGCCATCTAATCTACATTTTAAAGTTAGAAGCACTTCAGTTTCTGCAGCTTGATGCAAACTGCCTTCCATATTATTATTAGAGACATCATTGGATGATTCCTTAGGTAACCACAATCTACTAGACACAATCCTAGCCTACCTTTTCTAACAATTTCCTTAAAATCATGGGGAAATCATGAAATAATCACAAGGTTTTCATAGGAAGATCTTTAGAAAGCTACAGCTACCCTAAAATACAGTCATGGCATTCGTCGTGACAGAGGTGAGTCCTAAGCCAGAAGATATTTTCTACAGAAAGGTAAATGTAGTGCCATTTCCCCTTATGCTGACATCAACACTCTAGACACTGAGAGCTGACTGAGTTACAGCAAACACACTACGCTGAGTTACACTGAACATGTTCGTCTGTCTCACTCTTCTGTGTCAATCCACACTCCAGTTATTCCTTCCATGGTTCTAAAAGATCCGCTATCAAACCCTTTTTTTCTCATACCGGTCCATAAAAACAGCAGAGATGAACCCGACAATAAGATAGATCACCTCTAAATAGCAGCCAAACTCATCTCACGGGCAAAATCTTCAAATGTTTAAAGATGATACCTTCCCACTGCCTCCATGAAGACCTTAATGGGCAGAAGCTCACATGAACGGGTAGAGAAATGCAGCAGAATGGCTTTCTGGCTACTCTGAACCCTCCCGCTGGTCTCCACCAGGCAGCATGCAGTAACTGTTTGCTAAGCCTGCCACTGGCTGCTGGCACTTTGGAAGGGGCTGATGACGGCCGTACTGGTGGCAGAGTGAGAACGCTGCTGTTTGCAGCAAGAAGTGTCTCTTAGCACCGAATGGCACAGGTGAAAACTAGAGAACATCCCACCACAACAGGAGATGAGTTTTAATGTAAAATACAAATGAGGCTGGTTAGTTGATTTGAAAGAAACAAACAAACAAAAAAACTGTTCAGATTTTTATTCTTGCAAAAGGAAATGGACGTGAAAAAAAGAAGTTCATTCTTTTAATGGTGATTTGGCTTATGTTGCTGGACACCTTTAAAATGATTTGCTTCAATTAGCATCTTTTTTTTTTTTTTCCTAAATGGAACCACAAATAGTTTCACACTTCCTTCTCTGCATATCCTCCACAGAACTGAAGCCAGCGGACCCTTTTGCAGCCAGTGCGATGGTTTAAATAAAGCCTACCATGCAACAACAGAGAGCTCTGGACAACCTCCTGACATTTCAATGTAGAGGCCGAATTTTAGGAAGTACTCTCTTGCTGCTGCAGCCTGAAACAACTCCATGATGGCTACGAGGCATTATATATACCATTAGTACAGCTGTTAATGCTAACCTGATGAAAGCATTTTAAAAAGTTTTTAAGATGAAGAGACAAAAAATAACCATTTAAGAAATTCCCCTTTGCAGACAGTTTTGGACTTGCACCCTATCCTAATTTCAATGACTGGAAAATATAAGGACAGATTATGCCATCATACAAAAAAAAGTAAATCTAATACATAGTGCTTATAGGGTGCAAAGACTTCTATTGTAACTGGCAGGAATAACCATTCTGCAATGCTGACATCTGGTGGTGCTCAATGATTTCTTTTCTTAATATCACATCTGAGGAATTTCACAGAGGTATTTAAAGAGCATGCAACTATTGTTCTGTTTTCTTTTCTTTTTTTTTTTTTTCCTTTCAGATGACTATCTATTGTGTCATATGGGTGACTACTTACAGGTGATATGTATTACTCATTTTTTAAATTGTGGCTGTGAAGTTCCTATGTCAATTGTCTGTCTCATTTTACTTACTTAACTAAGATAGCCAAATCTTGTCCATTGTCAAGGTAGTTTGTCACACAGGCAAAGCTTTCTGTTTTTTCCTTCTGCCCATTCTACAAGAGGACCTTCTAATGCAGTAGCAATACAGAAGGACGTTCTAATGCAGAAGTGATGCTCTTTGTGTTTTGGCTCCAGAGATTCAGCATGTGGCAGACAGATCCCAGCACAGACCACACTCACGACATGTATTTCTCTGGTACTATGTTCTCCCTGCTCACTTCCCAGTTAGTCATGAAATAACTGCGTGCTGCGAGTTTTGGCTGTGCAGTATACCCAAAGAGCATTTCCATGAAGGCTCAAGGCGGGTGTTCAATGCTAAATGTCTCCCATTTGCAGCCAGTTTTGGTATCAGTCTTTGAAACCTTTAAGTTAATTGTTGCATGGCCCAAAAACTATCACTAATGCCCAGACCCGGCTCTGTCTCTTCTAATTAATGTGTATCATCTTAAAAACCATCTTATGCTGGCTTGTGTCTATCTTGAAAAGACAGAAATATCCTTGGTGCAGGTACCCCTTATTTGTTGCACACCAAACCACCAGTAACGTCCTTAAACAGACTGGCAAGTTACACTGTTTTCGTCTCCTTCCTCCTCAGTGAACATTTCCATGGTAATGTGGTTCAGTACCACTTCCTGGCTTGAATTCTCAAAATCTGCTTTAGCAGACACTTGCATTGGAAATGAATCACACATTGCCACTCCCTGGGAAAGCACTTGATTGCTGATGAAATGTGCTATTACTAACCACTGGAGGAGATTATGACTGGAGCTTCTGCAGCTCAGTGCTGATCCTAGAAAGAGATCTCCTGAGGACTTGTAGGTGCTTTTTCTGAGGATGAGGCTCTAAGAGTGGAGTTTGATTTTTTTTTTTTCTGTTAGCCCATAAAAAATAAATTATCACACATGCAGCTACTTACTTTACATTCAAGCTATTTGGTCTGTAAGCAGGTGCATCCTAAGAAGAGAAATGTATTCATCCTTGATTCACTGAGGATGTCACTTAGGAGAATCAGAAAGGGGTGACAGATTAAAATCTGCTGAAATTAACTGGAAGTTTTGGATAATATATGTAGTTAACAGAATGGAAGAAATGGATACTACTTCAGCTATATACATTAACCGTGATCTCTCACTCAGGACTGTTCTGCCCCAGGCAGAGCCTGCTGTGACCAGCAGCCCAGACCCAGTACAGCTGCCTCGGGGTGGCGGCTCTTCAACCCCTGAGGAAGATGAGGTAGGCCTGGCACAGGCAGGCAGGAGGGAAGGTGATGGAGCCAGAGTCTCCATGAAAGCCACCCTGGAGCTTCACTGGTAGATGACGGCAGGACCCCAGCCCATCCAGGCCCAGCGGTGCCCCTGCGCCACAAAATGGCGGCGGCGCCTGCTCCCGCCTTGGCCCGCGCCCCGGGGCGCCTCCACCGCGCCCTCTCCGCACAGCGCCAGCACCCGGGCGGGGCTTTGCTCCCCGCCGCCTCGCCCCCCCGCGCTGCCGCCCGTCCTCGCTGCGCCTCGGCGCCGGCTGGAAGC
>VXAA01003208.1:195280-285954 GCA_013399115.1 Anseranas semipalmata
GGGCAGGCGTGAGTATGGGGGCGGGCGCGGGGAGGCGGCGGGGCCGGCCGTGCCCTTGCTGAGCCCCTTCTTCTCCGCCGGGGGGCCGGGGCAGTGGGGCCTGCAGCCCGCAGCTGAGCCCCGCTCCCCCGTGTGCGCGGTGCCGGGGCCGCGCGGCCCCTGTCACGCAGCCGCGGGAGGAGCCGCTGCGGCAGCCTCGGTGAAAAGCAAGGGTCCGGCTTCCCTTCCCTGCCTGCCTGTATGCGCTCCGACTTCTTTGAGGAAGGAAAAGAAAATGCGGTTGAATCAGTGCAAATCACGTGTGGTGCAGGAGCATTGGAGGGGAAGCCCAGCACTTGGGTGCCCACTTGAGCTGCCTCAGTGCTGGGCTTGGCGAAAGCCACACCTGGTGGCTCACGCGTATGAAGAGGCTTCTTTCTCAGGCCCAGGGCTGCTGGCATCACCGTGTGCCCTGATCCCCAGGCGCGCAGCTTCGGGGTGCTGTGAGGCGAGTGGTCCCCTCCATGGGCCCTTGTGGGACGGCGGCAGCAGGCCTCTGGGTGAGGGTGCCATGGCCCTTCTGGTTGGGCATGTTAAACCCGGGTGGTTTTGTGTGGCACCAAGTCATCAGAGGCGCGTACTGTAAGTTTCTTGAGGCGTAGAAGAGATGTACCAAGGGCTAAAGTGTATGGATGTGTTTTCAGAATCAGAGGACCATATATATTCAAGGACTGAAGTCCACTGGGTGAACACGTCTTCTAGCCTTTGGCTTTTATGGCTTTTTGTTTAAATTTAAATTATCTAGAAAGGAGACAAAATTCTAAGGTTTTCTAATAAAATACATGTGCTGCTTGTCAGCACTTGCACACTTCAGGAGCCTTTCAGCATAACCTGTGACTTTGTTGGAATTCAGAGGGTGTCACATGGTAAAGTTAAAGCCTAGCGGCTCTTCTGACTGCATAGCTACTGCTTGGTCATCTTCAGTCTGCAAGAGTTGTCCTTCTAAAGCATTTGTTTACAACTTGGATTGGCAGCGAATGTGCTGACATATGTGGTAGTCCAGTTGTCAGTCTTCCCGGTTTCCCTGTGTACTATGCCTGTTGTTCTGGGTAATCTTATGTTGAATGGAAAAAAGGTGTTGGTTTGGGGGCTTTTATTCGTATGTTTTTGTAAAGGTCAGTGCATGTGTATACAGAATGTAAGAAATATTGGGCAGCTGTTCAGAACTTGCTCTTCTGTGCTGACAAAGTTAAAATCTGATTATTCATAAAATGTTTTTTCAGATCTAATGGTCCACTATATTGAGGTACGGAGCTGTGATAAATGAAAGAAGCAGCGTAAGATTTGTTTCTTTAAATAAATGGTGAAGTTGCTGTAAATATCTTTACATGATCTCATCCTGTTCATTGAATAATCTACCCATAGCCCAGGTTCAAGTTAATTTTAAATTTCTTGGTAGGCAAGGAAGCTACTCCTCCATCCTTTTCTGCTTTCATGCCTAGCTATCAATCTTCAAGAGTGAATTGACTCTGACAAGCTTTTCCTACCAGCTTTGTTACCTTCCTTTTTAATTCTGCCAGACCAAGCATGGTTCTAACAAAACTTTTCAGAGCAAGAAACTGCAAAAGGAGAGTTTTCTTAATGCTCTGTCTGTAACCGCTCTGTAATCATTTGGTCAGGATACCCTTGATCCTGGTAGTTATATTAACTCCCAGTACTCTGTCTTTTTTGTGAACTAGTGAAACAAGATACTTCGATGCATTTTAGTTTTAATGTTAAGGGTACTATACCCAAAGAGGTAGAATTTGGATAGAATGTTATTACTTTGCAGGTACTGCTGCACCAGCAAATACACTCATTGCAAAGACATTTCCAATGAAGCAAAGTGTAGGAGATGTTGATATTGTCATCCTGAGACTAAAGACAGTACCATCTCTCCTGCCTGGTGAGTTTCTGCAGTTTTTATAAGCACTCTGGTCTTTCCCAGGTGTCCTTTTGCCCATTAAAACCCTGGTGACTGGGAGTGAAGTCATCCACCATGAATCAGAAAGGAGTTTTATAGAATGGTGTCATTGGTTCTTGTCATGAGATTTAGTGAGTGTGTAACAGAAAGACAAATCGTAAGAACTGCTTTTTTGCGATATCTCTTCTCATAAGCTCCTTAGAATTGGTGGGCCTTTTTCATTTAAGAGAGTATGCCCATGTGAGTCCATTGTGTAGGAATGGGATCAGAATGAATGAGCAATCACATAAAGCACAGCCTGAAGAAGGGGAACAGCAGCTAATGCAGGGAATAATTGTCGTGATGGTCCCCTCCATTACAAATCAGTCATCCGGTTGTGAATATGTGTGAAATATAGAGTCATATAAAAGAAGTCCCTTAACCCTCCACCCTCGCTATTTTCTTTTTCTTTTTTTTTTTTTTCTGCTGCAGTAGAGCTACATTGCTTAGTAGAGCTGCATTACACCGAGATTAAAACTGGGGAAATTTAAGAATGCAAAAATCAAACTCAGTTTAGAGCCTAAAGGAAAAGGTCAGAGAACAAGAAAGTCAGTGGAAATATTCCCAGTGCATATAGCTGAGACTGCAGCAAGTTCATTGCAGCCCCAATTTACAATGAAAGCCAAAGAAGACTTGAGTGAAATGTTAGGAGATTTTGACATTGTTCAAATCCTTTCCGTGCAGATGTTGGGAAATGCCCTTTACTTATTTACATGGAGAACTAAGAGTGGGCAATGGGGGTTTCATAGGAAGGTAGATACCTCAACATGAATTGGAAAATACTGTGTGAAATATTACCTGAAATGGGATTTGGGGAAAGCTAAGTTTCTATCCGTGAAAAAGGGTTTTCTTCTGTCCTCCAACTGATACTAAAACATGAAGCCTGTATTCCAACCACATCTTTACTTAGTTTTCCATTTTCCCTCAATCATGAGTGCCCACTGCAGTATCTTTTTCTGTTTGGTTGTTTGAAGTCTGTCCTAGCTTATTGTGTCCTGTGTTTGTAATGGACAAATCTAACATCTCTTTGGAGCAGGATAGATAGTAAGTGGAGAACATGTGAGTAGCCTATTTCAAAGAAAAGAAATGGGCAGCTAGGGCATGTCATGCTCATAGCTGAACTTTGCAGTGTCAGCTGGAGGATTCAAAGGAGTGCTGCCAACAGAAAGAAAAAGTGGAAATACCATTAAATCAAGAAAAACAGCTGAAAAAAATTCTTACAAGGTTAAAAAAATAGTTTTTTAGAATTGCACGTTTAGCACTTCTGAATGGTCATTTTTACCATTTATGCTCTGAGTTTAGCCAACTTTCTTGTAAAGACAGCAAAATGCATTGCTTGGGCTAAAGGAAACCTTACCCAAGAAGAGATGCCAGTATTTTTAAATTTAAGACAAATTTAAAAGCTAGAATAAGATAATGTAAGCAGCTGTTTAGCTGATATAAATAACAGTTGCAAGCAACATATGTTCTATTTAGCTGTAGTTATGCTAATGGAAAACAGAAGATTGGAAAACACTGAAGGTAAAAAGGTTCAGAAGGGGAAAAAAAATGAATTGGGACTTTCCGGGGGTGGAGTTCAGAAAGAAAACTTGGTCACAAAGCTGCCAATAATTTTTATTATCCCTATATGTGTTTACACACTATTAAAACAATCAAGATAATCTGTATGAATAATATCCAGTTACCTTCTATGGAGTAAGACAATTTTATGTTAGGTAATAAAAGAAGGAATCTGTGGAGAGGGAGGAATCCTCTGCCATTGCACCTGTGTTCTCGTGATCCCAGCAAGTCTTCGCGGGGTGCTCATTTCTAGATGCTTTTTCTTAGAACTTCAGGTAAGTTATGTAAGTCTTTTTTCCCTCCCCAGCAGATTAATTACCCATGGGTGTGTTCTTTGAAGGAATTTTTCAGTTTTAGATTGTAATACTTCTTTTCTTGCACATCTTTCTTTCTTCATTATCTGCTTGCTCATGAATTTCATGATTACTGTAATGTTAAAGCCTTCCATATCATGTTTGCAGTGCATTGTTATTTACTTATTGACTGTTGCAATTTTAACTAAAATTGTTTCATTACTGTGAAAACTTTTTTACTTTGGGGGAAGTTGCTTGAACTGTCATGATTCCCAGCTCAGAGTGGAAAAGATGGGGTGAAAACACTAACTGTTCGTATATTAATACTGTGAAGAACTTCTTAAAGTGAAAATGTAAATATTTGTACTTTTCCATTGTAGTTTTGAAAAACAGATTTATTTTTTCAGGCTCTAAATGATTGTCCAAGATGTTTGCAAAAGCAACAAAGAATTTTGTGAGAGAAACAGACAGTGGAGGTGACCTGATCCCTGTCTCCCAGTTGAACGCCTCAGACAAGCTGCAGCTTCTGAGCTTAGTTACAAAGAGGAAGACGTTCTGGTGCTGGCAGAAGCCCAAGTATCATTTCTTGACAGTCTCCTTGAGTGATGTGCTTACTGAAGACAAACCTATAAAACCAGGTAAAGCCATACTCGGGCAGCACTGTTATTGCACATAAAAAGAATGCAAAGCCTAATCTTTGTTGTTGTTATTCTCAGTCATGTTACTAGAGGGCTCTTTTCAGAAGAATGCTCAGAAGTATTTTCCATCCTTAGGAATGACTGCATCTTCTTCTCACTTGAGTATTCATTCAGCTAAAAATGGTACTCATAAATGTTTAATAAAATGTCTGGATGGACTACAGCAACTGAGTGCTGGAGGCTGTCAAGCCATACAGTGCTACTGTTTAAAAACAGTGCTGTCTGCAGTCTCAGGAGCTCCCCTAGAATATTTTTGGGAGTTTTCAGTACGTGATTGTAGCATGGAACTGTACTGCACTCTAGGTGAAAAAGCACTGAACAAACTGTTCTACTCGTGACAGTAACACAGAGAATGGTTGCAAGTGTTACCGTGGCTTCCTTTCATCTTGCACAGACAGTTAAAAAATAGTCGATCCTTGTACTTATTTCTCCATCCAGCTGCACCAGTCCTAACCAGGTAATAGGAGTAGTGAACTGCAATCCTGTATTTCTGGGCATGCCATAATTGTGATTGTAGATAAACAGATAAGTCTTCATGCATAGATTTTAATTGCAGCTAGCTCGGAAAATTAGCTGATTCTGAGTCTGTTCTCTGGTTTATAGACATATGAGATTCAGTTTGATTTAAGCCAATTTAGATGTTTCCACTGGTTTTCAATGAGCTTTGGGACAGGCTTATAATGAGATGTGTCAAGATAATGGCAAAATATTAAGCCTATTAAAGAAGCAGATCTACTTCATAGTTTTCCCTTGTTGCTGAAGTAAATTTCTATCATGCTTTTTAAGTCTTCCTTAGCATCTGAGCTCAGCATTTCACTCAGCAGATGTTTTCCTAAAATGGCAAAATATAGAAGATAGCTGAGCAAAGGTGATGAAAATATGGAGGAAGCGGAAGTTGCAGAGCTGTAAACTCCTCTATTTACCTGCTTAGTACTGTTCTTGCCTTCATTGACATGAACACTTTGTGTTTTCTGTTAGTTCTTCTTTTTCTAATGACTTCAGGACTGTTTCAGTGCTTGTCTTCATGGGTAAAAATTAATGAAATTACTTTTGTTTTCCTAGTAATTGTGGAGTCTGACTTTGCAAAATACATGGGGAAATTTGAAGATTTTGTTCAAGGAAGTATTGAAACTTCATTTGGAAAGATCAGCCTGGGAGCCAGAGGGAAGGGCTATGTGGAAAGCCAGTCCTCCTTTGGAAACCTGAGGAAGCAGGAGGTTGACTTGCAGCAGCTTATGAAAGACGTCAAGGACAGGTATGTTTTAAATGCAGGCATTGCAATGGCCAAGAAAGATGATTGAGCTGAAAAGGATTAGGTGAAAGACTTGTGCCAGCATTCTGTAGTATTGTCATAGTTAAGAATTATTTTCATTGTAAACTCATTTGTAGGTGAAAAATTATATATGCCAAAATGAAAATTTCGAGATTTTGAAAACTTGATAGTCAAATATTTCCCTTTCATTTTAAAAACATCTCTGTGCAGTTTCATCTTGCATATTGGTGTGAATTACCATATGAAACAAGGGTCAAATCCTCCATGCTTTGGGGGACTGTACTGAAGTAACAATCTGGAAAAAAGTGGTTTGGCTCTAGTATGTTTCTGGGACAAATGCTATGGAAACTGGATTCAGAACTACCAATATTCTTCTAAGGAAGTTTTAGAATTTTTTTAATTATCTTCTTTTTTGTAAGCAACAGTGATAGAAAATGGGCTTATGTGAAGTTAAGAGGAAAGAGTGGAAAAGTTGAGTAAATGTGGTTAATGCATGTTAATAGCGGTTGAACAAAATATAGCTTTAGAACTATTGCACACTGCTATATACTATAATAACAGAGGAAAAAGAAACAGATATTCCAAACTATAATTTTAATTTTGCAAGATATGCAACAATTCCTGTGCTACTCTGAAATCTGATTGATTCAATCCTGCAAGCAGGCATGGACAGGAGCCTACTTGGCACGCAGCTGACAAGCCAGGGGCCTGCTCTGTGTTGGAGTTTCTGACTTGGGGAGTTGAGGCTGGTTTGTTTGTGACAGCATTGTACCCTAGGTCTGTAGGAGCTGGCGTAATACATTTTAATAGCCTTTGGTGCTCTGAAGATAAGCTTTTGATGTTGGTGCGAAAGCTGTTGGAAGCAGTGTAAGCTTTCTGTAGTAGCACTGATGTCACAGAAACCGTCAGTTTTCCACTTTCACAGGAACAAGTGCCTTATGCTCTTTTTATCATGAGCATTCACAAGTCACCAAACTTGTTTTAAAAAAGTACCTGTTAAAAAGAGAAAATTCTGGGATAAATGTATGTACCAGACCTGTAAAATGAGTATGCATCTAGTATCAGAAAAATAACATCAGTCAAGATTTAGAATTAAGGGGTTATAATCCTGAATTCAACTGAATACTTACAAATATTTTCTACACTCAGAAGAAGATAATGTAAGTAGCTTTATATAGATCTGAATATAACTGTAAATAAGTTGTTAAACTACATGGCTGTGGTGGGAGGACCTGAAAGAGGCCGTTGAATTGCTTGAATGCTAGACGTGTTGAGATGCTGACTTCTGATGAAGATACACACGTACGCAATCCCACTGGGTTGCTTAGTAGGTGTGGCAGTGAAGTAGTCCAGTTCAACGCGTGTGCACCTTCCTACAAGGAGCTAGTTCTTAGTTCGTAGAAAAGATGCTCACAGCTTACTTAAAGCTTATGATGTAAAATGTGGAATTGATATCCAGCGAGTCCAGCTTCTGCTGGGTCACTGAAAGTGATGAAGATAGCAGAAGTTATATTTATTTTTTCAGCATAATGCTGATGCTCACTGGAAATTGTGGCAGTTCCTTTCAAATCAAATTCTAGTTACTAATTCGTAGATATTCTATGATTTATGAGAGATCTTGTCCATAGGCTCTAGTTTTCGTCTCCTTCATGGAGCATTGTGTGGAATTTGGGAATTCAGCATTCAGGAATGTTGGTGCCTAGAAGTTAGTGATTTTGGATGCAAAGAGTCGTCATACCAAGAGGACGTTTACTGGTCAGTCCTTTTGATTTGAGGGTCAGTTAAGTGTTCTTGATTTCATCTAATGACATACATTGCTTGTGCTTGTTATAAAAATAATTGCTTTAACTTAATTAAATTACATTTTCAAATGCTATACTTCTATACTAAGTCGTGTGAGTATTTGGGGTTCAGAAGGCTGGAAGCTGAGTGGCAGCAGATTGGTTTGCTCTCAGTTCTCAGGTGAACTTTATAAAGGAGAATCCTGCTGATCTTTAATTAGATTCCAGATGCTGCATTGGCTCTCCTTTTCAGAAATGGGATGCCAGCTGAAGGATATGGGATGAGATCCCTCCTGATTTGCAGAAGCAGTGACATTTTGAATATGCAATACACTTATTAACATAATATGCGATACAGAAATGGTTGCTTTAGGTATATGAACTTGATATATTTTATGATACATAATTCTTGCTTTTTGTATTCCTTTGTGCTTGCTAACTCAGAGTACTGAAACATAGTGGTTTTAGGGCAGAGTCCTATGCCTTTAACTACTGGGTTATCTAGTGGGTGGCTTCCCTGCCACCATCCCTGCCCCTGCAGGCATCCCAGGGCCCCACAGTGTATTCTTGGGTGCCCTAGGGACCTCCTAGTGCACCCTAGAGGCCTCCCAGGGGGCCCCAGTGAGCTCCAGTGCCAGCTAGTTTTCCTACAAGGCCCACCAGTGTGCTCTAGTGCCAGCTAGAGGCCTTGCAGTACTCTCCAGTGTCTACTAGGGTGTCCCCAAAACCTCTCAGCACACACTACAGGCATCCCATGGCCTTCCAGTCCGCTCTAGCACCCTGCAGGCCTACCAGGGTGCCCCTGTGTGCTCTAGCTCCCCTCTAAAGCCTCCCAGTGCCCCCCCACTGTCCTTTGGGATGTCCTAGTGGCCTCCCAGTGCAGCCTCGAGGCCTCCCGTTGGCCCCTGGTATACTCTGCTGCATTCTGGATGCCTCACAGGGCCTCCTAGTGCACACTAGTGCCCCTGGGAGACCTCACGTGACTCTCCAGTGCTCTCTAGGGTACCCTGCAGGCATCCTAGTGCCTCCTGGTGTGCTCCAGTTCCCCGTAGAGGCCTCCCAAAGCTCCCAGTGCACCCAAGAGCCTCCCAGGGCCTCCCACTGTACTCCCTGGAGCGCTCCCAGGGCTCCCAGCTGTGCACTGTTGAGGGCACTATAACCCTAACCTGAACCCTAAGTCTAACCCTAACCCAACACCCACCCCACCTAAAGATCCTGTGAAATATTGCTCACAACAGAAGCCTTTTGGTAGCCCTTAACTTCCTTCAGCAGTATTTTCACAACCCCACTCACAACAGGACTCTGCGCTTTCTCTCTCTCTAAAGCTTAACCATAACCCTAACTCAGGGGGGTTGTACCTAGTTGATCTGTAATGTTCCTTCCAACCCAAGCCATTCCTTGATAACTCAGCGAGATTGGTATTGATTTTAGAGTATAGTCTATCTTTTATTTTGAGCCTATCAGTACTGCCTCCCATAAGCTCCTCATAGTGAAGCTGATGATCTATGGGCTGGATGAGCAGATAATGAGGGGGATTGATAACTGGCTGAACGTCTGGGCCCAGAGGGTGGTGATCAGTGGTACGAGGTCTAGTTGAGGGCCAATGATGAGTGGTGTACCCCCAGGTCAATACTGGGTCCAGTACTGTTCAGTAATGATCTGGATGTTGGGGCAGAGTGTACCTTCAGCAAGTTTGGTGATGACACAAAACTGGGAGGAGTGGCTGATACATCAGAGGGACGTGCTTCCATCTAGAGGGACCTGGGCAGGTTGGGTAGATGGGCTGGCAGGAACCATATGAAGTTCAGCAAGTGCAGAATCCTGCACCTGGGAAGGAATAACCCCATGTGCGCCAGTACATGCTGGTGGCCAACTGGCTAGAAGGCAGCTTTGCAGGAGAGGCCCTGGGTGTCCTGGTGGAGACCACGCTGAACATCAACCAGCAGCATGCCCTTGCAGCAAAGACGGCTAATGGTATCCTGGGCTGCATTAGGCAAAGCATTGCCGGCAGGCTGAGGGAGGTGATCCTGCCCCTCAGCTCAGCACTGGTGGGGCCACAGCTGCAGTCCTGTGTCCAGTTCTGGGCTGCCCAGTACAAAAGAGACACGGACGTACTGGAGAGAGTCCAGCAAAGGGCCACGAAGATGGTGAAGAGACTGGAGCACCTCTCCTATGAGGAGAGGCTGAGAGAGCTGGGACTGTTAAGCGTAGAGAAGAGAAGTCTTGGGGGAGCGTGGATTCTCATCAGTGTGTATAAATACCTGAAGGGAGGGCAAAGAAGACAGAGCTGGGCTCTTTTCAGTGGTTCCCAGTGACAGGACAAGAGGCAGTGGGCACAAACTGAAACATAGGGGGCTCTGTCTGAACATCAGGGAATGCTGTGAGGGTGACTGAGCGCTGGCACAGGTTGCCCAGAGAGGCTGTGGATCCTCCCTGCTTGGAGGTTCTCGAAAGCTGCCTGGGCATGGTGCTGAGCAGCGGGGTTGGACCAGATGAGCTTCCAGCCTCGACCTTCCTGTATTCTCCCCTCCGGTGGAAAGGATTACAGGGAGGTAATAATCTCTGTAGTTCTCGTGGATTAACACATTCGTTTGTTTGCTTTTACTATTTCATAAAGTCGTGTTAAGGGATAAAAATAGAAGCTCCGAGAGGACAGTGAGAACAGAGAAAGAAATAGGACAGAGCGACAGCAGTCACTTGGTTCACATCAGCTGCAGAAGGGTTTGTTTGCCTGTCACATTTCCATCATTTCATATGCATGATTCCTAACTCTGATTAGCATATTAGAAAAAGAGGATAAATATTATTAGTAATAAAATCTGGCATGATTGAAAGAAATTTTTATACTATTGCAAATTACATTTTATTATGCACTTTCATTGATTCAATCAGTTATTCTCCACACCGAGACAAAAATAGTTGCCTACTCCTAATCTGAGTACAGTGAAAATTCAGCTTGTTAACTGAACTGTGCTCTCACCCTGTTTTCAGTGGCCTGACCTGTCAGGGCATTCTTGAAGTCTCACTCTGGTGCAGACCTTTTGTTATTGTTCTTTATAACAGCTTGAGCGTTTATGAGTATGATGAGACAAACATTCATCAGTTTGCTACCAAATGTGCTCCATGAGTAATACGAAGTCACAGTATGTTATAAGACAGCATTGAATAAAACCAATTGTGTGTTTGTGATTTAAAAAATAGAATGCTGAATAGAAAATAGAGAAACTGTTTGTCACTTGCACTCTCAAAAGTCTTTGGTATTCTTGAGGAAGTTGTTCTATGAGGTAGTTGGCAGGTTATTTTGTAGGGAAAATTGTGACATGCCATCAATAAGCTTACTATAGGAAGTACTGTGTTCTGGTATGACAGTAAAAAGTAGGTCAGAGAGGTTATGTTTGAAACAGATTAACAAAAGAAGTACGTGTCTGTGCTTGGTGTAAAGTGCCCGAGCAAAGGCTGGGGGATTTCACTCTATGGCACTGATCTAGAGGTCTTTATCTGAGAAGGAACAAAGCTGGGTGAAGGCTGACACTGCGCAACAAGCAGCATTTGGATGGAAGACATCAGACTACTGGTGCACATTATAAGCAAAGTGGAGAAGACTCCACTTTGGAAGAGGAGGTGTGTTGAGCTGGCGTTGCCCTGTGCAGGACTGAAAGGGTTCTTCACTCGTGTGGGTAGCTTGGCTGGGGGAGGATTTGTGCAGGCAGGCAGCAGTGCTGGCTGTGATGTGACGGCAAAGAGTACTCACAGTTGAAACCATTCTTTTAGGCATTTGTAGTAAAGTGGTCAGGACACTGTGGTGAGGATTTGCGGGATAGGTTACTGAGAAGACTAGACAGGATCTGATGGAAAAACAGTCTAGTTCTGCTCTGTTGTGAATAGCTCAGTCGGAGATTGTCTGGGATTTAACTCAACCATCTTGCTGTTCTCGATATTAGAGTGTTACGGTAGCAAATGAGTTCAGCCCTTGCAAAAGTACGCTCACAGATTCAGTGGCCATTTTCCTGCAACACTTTAAGCCTTGCTTTTATTGTCAGACTTTAACCCCTGCATCTTGCCCTTGATGCCTCTTTTCAGCGATAATTTAGATAAGCCAGGTATTTGTTTACCTCGTGTTGTCTCCTGTTTGAGTCACTGTCCTGTGCTTTCCTCGAGAAGGGCGGAGTGTTTTGCCTTCCATAGGCCGTGCTGTGATACCTGTGATGTGCCCACACACAACACCAGGGCCTAAGGCACTTCAGGGTAGAAAGTTCAGCGCCAGAAGACTGGGGGAGAGCATTTAAAGAAAAGGCGTAACTGCCCGTAAGGGTGTGTGTTTTTTAAACTCCCAATCCTGTACTCCCTAAACTCAGTGGGGAGAGGCATTTCTGCTGGCTTTACAGCTGAACACATCCCACTGGAGTCACTTGAATCTTGGGTCTGAGACAGTGGCCGTGTCTCTGGCACACCATGCAGCTCCATGCGGGGGACCCCAAGTTACCTCCGAGACCAAGTGCCCGCAGGAGGGCTGCCCTGGGGTCCGAAGCAGTGCCCCCACGCTGCTAGTGTTGCTGTGTAGCCTCTGGTGCTGCAGCAGCCCATCCAGCACTGGCTCAGTGACTTCTTCACCGCGCCTGGTTGCAGGTGTAGCCCTGTCTTCTGAGGCCCTGGCTTTGCCACTCTGCAGTTACTTCTTCAGCTGAACTTCAGAGCCAGGAGCGTGAGGGGATCTGAGCCAGTCCCACCTCGGACAGAATACTGTAGAAGTAAATGGAAGAAAAAGTCTCTGAATTATGTTGGTTGTTCATTTGGATAGGATTAAGTCAGGCCTTGATATGCCTCTTATGTTAACGTTCATTCAGAAACTGCAAACCTGTTTAATCTGTATTTTTCTGCCTTTGATTGTTTTGTTTCTTTTGCTCGTACTTTTGGGGTTATAATGCAAGTTTGTCACCCTCTAAAGCAGGCAAAATACATCATATGAAGGCAACTGACAAATTGCTTTTGTGCTTCTTCATTATATTTCTTCACCGATGGATTCTTAGGTCATATGTTAAAACTGCAAGTTCTCTGTGCCTTAATTTATGTTTTCAGGATGCATAGCAAACCTCATCAGAATCATAAATAATTATTGTGAAGTATATGATAGGCTTGCTGGTCTTCTACAAGATACGGTGATAATTAATAGCTCCAGTTTGGCAGACACTTCTAAGAGCAGCAATGTTTGTGATTGCTTGACGTTTCTTCAATTTTTCTTAATCCAAAGATTCATTGCATTCCAAGTATAAAGCATGGCTTTGCACCAAAAGGAAAAAAAAGTTTTATTAATAATCTCAGGAATGTTTGGGGGTACTTTTCTAGTGGCTGCTGCATTGCTTCAGAGGTATTTTATTTCCCTTGTTTAAACAATCAACTTTAAGGTTTCCAGACAGTTCATTCCAACTGATTGAACTTTCATATAAGCATGCAACTCTCCACAGATCAAAAATTGCCTCAGGATATTTTTAATTTAATAAAGAGCCAAGCTGACTTCAGACTTATACAGACTGCATAAATCCCAAACTCCAGAATCTAATAAATCTAAACCTTTTTAATTAAAAGTGGAGATATCTTGATTTAAATAAAGCGGAGTCAGAACATGTCTTTCTGTCATATTTTTGGGGAATTGCCATTTAGCCCCATGAATAGCCATTTACAGTTAAATAGAGAAGGAAAGACTTCAGCCAGAGATAGCAATCTTTTAATCTTCCAGAAGTCTTGCTAGTTATCCGTTCTTAGAAAATACGGCATCCCGTGTGAGGACCTCTCCCGTGGGTATTTGGCAAAAGTATAATGTAAATGACGTATTTTAATTGATCAGATGCAGTTAAGTTGCTGTGACTGTTACCAGAAAGGCTGTTAACACCCCAGAAGTTAGGGTAGTGAATTTTGTCATCTGTTCTTAGAAAATGATTTTCTCTCATAGTTTCTGGGACATATTTTTTTCTTCTGCTCATTCTAAGAACCACTTAATTAGAGAAACAACTCCAGCAGCTTTTAAACACATACTGAATTATGTTCTGGAGTAGGGATGATTTTGTCCCTCCTGTTTTTTCTTTTGAATGTGACAGTCCTGGTCATTAATTTTAAATTGTGAGGTTATACAGTTAAGTAACACAGGAGTTCATAGTGGGTGTTTTTTTTAGGAACCTTCTTCAGTCCCCAAATCCATGAAATCTCTCTTCTACCTCTGAAGTATGTGGTCAGTGCTGATCCCCTCAACCAGTTTAGGGTTTAAGTGAGCACTAAAACGGGTCTGCAGGTTGGCATCAAGCTGTCACTCTCAATGTTCATCCCTCA
This sequence comes from Anseranas semipalmata, assembly GCA_013399115.1. Lineage (NCBI taxonomy): Eukaryota > Metazoa > Chordata > Aves > Anseriformes > Anseranatidae > Anseranas > Anseranas semipalmata. The sequence continues at coordinate 209,188 of VXAA01003208.1, forward strand.
AAGAAAAACTGGTGACTCAGAATTTGGAGCAAGAATTTTCTAACTTGCAGTAGCTTTACTGCAACTTCAATTCACTCCTTCTAAGCAGAGCTTTGTTATGTGTGGATAATACTATTATATTACAAGCTTATTATGTATTATGCTGTTTTGTGAATTTTCATTGTATGCGGTAAGGTTTTTTGGTTGAATGGTTAGCCAGCATCCCCAGCCATAGCCCTGTAAATGTCCGTGTGAGTTCACAGCAGCAGAGGATTCACTCCAGTATCCACAAGCTTGGCTGGTTGTTTTAATGGTTTTATGGTTTGGGTTGGTTGATTTGGTGTTTTGCTTTTTTTTTTTTTTTTCTCCTTAGCCAGACAATTGCCATTTTTGCTCAGAGCAGGGAGTCAGGAATTCAAGAGGTATGTTGGCACTTACTGCGTAATACAGATATTTACAGTCTTGCTGTGACCAAATAACAAAAGAGGACATAATTATTTTGAGGAGATTGCTCATACAGAAATCATTGTTATTTTTACACTAAAAACTTCCTCAAACAATTACGAACACGCGTTTTCTCTGTTCTGGTATTTGTTGTTAATGGTGTCTTTTCTTGTTTCAGAATTATAAATCTGAATAGTAGTTTACTGCAACAAGTAATAGAAAGAAAACGTGAAGTACTGTGCATCTTGAGAGAAAAGATAGTAACAACTCAAAAGTGTACAATATCGGAACGTATCCAGACAGAAGAAAAAATCGGTGGTCTGCTGGGATGCAGTACAAAAATACTAAAGGTAAAAGTTATTAAAAATCTGTAAGGAATAGATTGTTTGTCTAGTTAAACCTGCAGGTTATCTGAGACGAAACTATGATTTCTATGTGCCAGATAGATTTCAGAATATTTTCCATTTTTCCTTAACATGTTAAACTCTGACAGTTGCAAGAAATCACTGCATTACTTAGTTCTGAAACTTCAGAAGTATAAAATGCCTTTCCTGTTGCCTCACTGGCAAAAGATGTCATCTTTCAGTGTGAGCCTGGAATGTGATTTCCATCAATACTGTAACGTTATGATTCAGTTTCTCTGTAGATTCCGGCCTACAGCAGAACATAAACCAACAGTTCAGTGAAAGTTGAAGAGCAGAAAGCACGTGCTGAAGCAAATTCATTTGAAAAGCCAAGTAATCATTTATCAAAAATGTTTGCAGTGTCTAATGAGTTTTAATATTTATTGAGAAGCTACTTGTTTTCTATCATGGGAGTAGAGATTAACTGCATAGTCAGGACATCTGAAAAATTGCTAGTGAATTGAGAAGAAATTACCAAAGTCAAAACATATGCTCATTCTTTAAGTTTTTTCAAAGCTGCAGATGAATCACTTCTGTGTACAGGGAGTCCCCAGTGGCAGACACCTGGAGTTCAACAACCCTCTGTGCAAGTGCCATCTTCCTGGTAGCAGTCTCCAGTTGGGCAAAAGGGGTATCAAGAGAGAAGAGGGTAGCGCAGGATACTGAAATGGGTGCCAGTTTAATAGCAACACAGAGTCTCTGATTCACCTGGCAAAAGCTGCACCTGGAGCTCAATTTTGTATTTGACCAGGGTAACTAAGAGTTGGAGAGCTGCTCTTAGCACTTTGGTGCTTCTACCTCGCTGCTCACGTTGTTCTTTTTTCAGATATCACATGTGCTGTAGTTAGGCATCGTGGAGAGTAAAGCATGTTCCTTCCCTGTATTTTTTTTCCCTTACTCAATTTTGTGTTTAAGCTACACAACAGCTGAATCAAACATACAGTGAATAAATGTCTTCTAGGTTTCAGTGAGTGACAGTGCAAGTATGGCGAAGGATTCTAGTGTGATCCTTGAGATTCCTCCTGCAACCACTATTGCCTATGGTGTAATTGAACTGTTTATAAAGTGCAATGGCCAGTTTGGTAAGTATGAAGCTCGTTTTCTGTGACACACTATTCAGCTGTGGAAAAGAACTGTTGTGCAATGTTTTTTTCATTCCCCCCATGATCGAAGGTGATGATGTTTTATAGTCTCCATTGCCTTGATACTTATTTGTGTTGTGAAACATAGTTCTTCTGATTTAGTAATGCGGTTTCATTTGTTTGCATAGATTACAGGCTCATGGAATAAGTTAGGTTTCAGGGGACCACAGGAGGACATCTAGCCCAAGTCCAAGGCAGGGACAACTTTTAAAGTTTGATCCAAGTTAAGTGTTAGTTCAGATTGTTTGTATCCTTGTCTATTCAAGTTTGGAATACCTCCAGAGTTGGAGATTCCATAACCCCTCTGGGCAGCCTGGTCTCATGTTTGAACACTATCATGATGAGCTTTTTTTTCCTTAATATCTAATGAGAATTTTCCTTTCTTTAAGTTGTCTCTCTTGCCTGTTCATGCTGTCATCATACAGAATAATCTGGCTCTGTCTGCTGGAGGTAGCAATAAGGTTCTCCCTTAGCTGTATTTTCTCAAGGCTGAACAAACCCAGGCTCTCAGCCTCTTCTCATACATGATGTTCTCCAGCCCCCAGCAGTCTTGCTGGCTCTTTGCTAGACTTGCTCCAATATGCAGATGTCCTTCTTGTACTGGACACAACACCCCAAATGAATTCTCACAAATGCCAAAATGAAGGATCACTTTCATCAGTCTCCTAGCTACGCTCTTGCTAATACAGCCCGGTACGCAACGAACCTCAAAAACTGCAGGGCACGCGGGTGATCCTCTTGAATTTGTTTTCCAGGTCATTTTCCACAATTTTGCTTCTAGCTAGCTGGCCCTCAGCCTGTGTTGTTCTCTTCGCTTTAGATATTGCCAGGAACGGTGAACTGGATCTAAATGTACAGTCAACCAGGAACATTTAGACAGCAGTCATGCTAAGAAAATAATTATTTATAGAGTGTAGGAGTAGAATTTAAACTTTTTTTTTCCTAGTTTACACTTTCATATATAGATTGTTCTCTGAATGGTTGCAGAAACGTCCTTGCCATGTTTTCTGGTTGTGCTTTGCTTATTTCAAGTCAAATACTTGCAGGTGTCAATTTCAAAAATATATTGAAATTGGTTGTGGGAGGATAAAAGTTAGTAACTCTGCTCTGCAGTATCACCTGTTTTTTTTTTTTTTTTCTTCTTTCTTGCCTGTCCTCAGTTAAACTTCCTGACTTAAAGAAGGTTTCAGGAGATGTAATACAAGAAGGAGGGAAATCAGATGAGCTGTATAGGGCTGGAAGTTGGAAAGAAGTGATGTAGAATGAAGCATGAGATACAATTGAAGTGCAGTTGAGATTTGATTCCAGGGTACATTTTATTTGGGTAGGAAATATAGGAAATGATCTCCATCATTCTCCTTCAACTGACTTCTGATATTAAGCAAGCATGTAAGTTCAGGAATATATGTAAATACCACATAACCTGTAAAAAAAATTTTTTTTTTCTAAAATGTGGAACTGCTCTGACGTACAGTGAACACAGAGATACACTAGAGGGCATTGACTTCATGGACATTATAGAACTGTAATTCAGAGAAATCAGGTGCAATTAAAGCTATCTGACTGCAGAGGTGTACAGCTGATAGCCTACTTACGTGATTTCTAGATGGAAATTCCTTTGTCTTGCTAGCTGATAATTAATACATGCGTGTTGTTAATGTTCTGTATTTCTCTGCTCTTTTTTCACTTCTGTTTCTTTTTCCACTTTTCATATTTAGTGTAACATCTTTTAAGCTTCAGAAACAACACAACTTGTTTCATGTTCAGTCTCAAACGATGAGTCCTGCCTCTTCCTTCAGTTGGTACTGTCTTCCCTTACTTCTGTGTCATTGAGAAGGTTAACTGGAGGAAATAACATCAAAAGTAGGGATTTTCCAGCAAGAATAAGTATAGTGGAGCCTAGCCTTCAACTTCTTAATGTCTGAGCAGTGGTCAGTGTCTGTTTATGGAAGTAAAAATAGCCTTTGAAGCTAAAGCTGGAGACCTTTCTGATGAGACTGAAAGTGGCCAATAGCAAGTGTAACATAATGAGATTCACTTCACAGGTAATTATAAAATAAGATGCACGTTCATTTTCTTGTTCCTTTTTCTTTGCTACCGACAGTCAATGCTGAAGTTGTTCTGTAAGGAAGAGTGGTATGTAAACCTTCTTAAAAATGTCCTGGCTAGTGTCACCGGACATTCTTGGACATAAAAAAATGTCTGATCCTTTACCAATTTCTTTATCACAGTGTTTTCCTATAATCATTCTGTGAGTATTTGATTTCTACAGGCTAATCTTCCACTAGATGTAAAAGCTGTTCCCATTAAAGGCTTTGCAGTTTTGTCTCTCTTCATTTCACTACAAGTCCCCTTGTTCTTCCTTTACAAAACAGGTTGTATATAGTAGCACCTGACTGACCTGCTTTGTTCTGTTCATTGCTGTATACGTGTGACATTCTTCCTCTTAAATGTCTGTAAATTAAACAGTCCCAATCTTTACAGCATCTCAATGCAAAGGAGTCTCTTTGCCTCGGATTGTTTCTGATTGTTTTTATTGATCGTCTCTGTATTTCTTCCTTTTTTGTTAATGTTTCTGAGTAACTGACAAGATCTAAGTGTGCTAGTGGAGGTTTGTCACTGATGTATGTAATAGAATTCAATAGAAAAAAATATCACAGTAGAATATATATTCTTTCATTGACTTCTTTTCCCTTCTAAGAGTCTGATAAAATTAGTGTTATAAAAGTAATTAACAGTCCTGTTAATACAACTTTTCAGAGTCCTGCATTTTCCTCTGAATTGAGTGCTATTACAAGATTTAACAGCAGGGTCTGTATACTTTTCTCATGATGCTCTGTATCGATTTCCCTTATTATCATCGTTCTGCCTTTAGAGGGCAGATAGTTTATTAGCACTATCTTCCTCCCCCAGGGTTCATGTGCAAACCTTGTCATTATCAATGGAAGTTACACGAGCATGCTGGCCTAATGGTGCCTTTGCTGCTGTCCTGAGTCTTGTTGCTTTGGGAAGTTCTTTAATTTGGGTTAATCGCTTTCTGCTCCTCTGTGGCTTGCTCTTCTCTGTGAAGGGTTATGCAGGTCTCTTTCTTTTTCTGTGGCAGAGATTTCTTTGTCTGCTCTCCCTTTGAAAAAGCTTTTTGCTGATGGAGTGTTCTCTATGCTTTCTCATCTGCTTTGAATGTCCTTAATTTGGTGAGACAGACTGTTACAACTGCAGGAAGGTTATATTTAGGTTTTGTGCCTTGTACATGTGAGCACTGTGCTTGATTAGTTACATTTTTTTCCCTTCGCTGTCAGGTATTACTTTAAAATTGACTTTCTCTTCTTAGCCTGCCTGTGTTCTTCTCCTTAGCCTGCTGCAGAGTGCCAGGGATACAGTTTCAAATCTTGTGTTTGAGCTGCTAAAAGATGAGCAAAATAATGCATAGAGCTTTGATTATATTGTGCCCCAAAGATGCAGAAAATTGGACACATGAGCACGGTAGTTGATACTCCAAATTTTTCAGCATAACTCTTACAAAGGCGCCCTGTGTACCTTACAGGAGTCCCTTAGCTTCATGAAGCTGGGGGAACGGGGAACAGTTCAGTGACCAGACATTGGCAGTTCTGTTTGGGTAAGGCAGACCAGTGCTTGTTGTTCCAACAGAACGTTATGAAGATGAACCAGAAAGGGTAATCCAGCCAGGGTATGTTATTTTCTCCATGAAGTCCTTGCAAAAAAGTCTCGAAGGGCTAGCGAACATGGCTGGGTTAAGTCCTTCAGAGACTCTGAAAAGCCCACTGTTTTTCACTCATCTGGAGAACTTGAGGATGGACCTGTGGCTTGACTCATAAGGATGTGTCTATCAATGCCATGACCAGAAGAAGCTCTGTGAGGGACACTCGAGTTTTCATGTGTCTTCATTATGAGTGGATTCCGTTGCTCTTGTTACAGCACATCCCTTAGTTGGTAGGAAATGCAAAAAAAATCATGTCTGCATCTCTTGTATGCAGCATTCAGGTTTACAGTGTCTTTGAGAAGTTTTCTGTTACTTAATTTAATTCACAGAAGCTGGTGTCACATTTTGTAGCCGGTAGCTGCAGCACAGGACCTTTGTTGGTGCACACCACAACAAACACAAAAGCTGCAGTAACAGCATACAGATAGCAACCACTGGTATTATTTCCATCTAGAAGAGATGAGGTATGAGAAATCGCTTGTGAGAACACTAGATAATGTAAGCTAGCATCTCATTCAGTAATTGCTTGTGTATTTCATGATTTTTTTAATTGTATTTCTAATTACAGAATTCTGTCTGCTAGATGAACAACAAGGAGGTTTTGAAAGAGAAAGCACAGAAGGCTCAACTTATCCCCATTCAGCACTATTCAGAGATGCTTTGTTTCTGTATCAGCCAGATGCTGTTGATAATGAGGTGTACTCTGGGGCTAAAAACCTCATTCCCAGTGATGCTTCTTTAAGTGTGTTGAAACAAGGTATTACCAGAAATACTTTACATGATTACATTACAGGGAGTTAAGCAACAAGATAAGAGGAGATAATCTGGTATGATAGTACATAAGAAATTGTTAGTTCATTCTCATAGCCCTTATCAGGAACTCCTGGGAGAATACAGTGAAAGAACAGAAAGATTTACTTCTGCAATGGGTACATGCAGTGAACTGTTCTGTAGGAACATACTGAATCCCTTAGCCATAAATATGATCTTAAAATATAACAGAACTGACATAAAAACCTAATACTCTGGATAAGCTCTATAAAATTAGTGATGATTTATGCTTTCATACAGAAAGGGTCACTGAAAATATATTTTCATGATTTGGAAAATATTCTCAGTAAAGCTCCTCAGCTGAAGGTTATTTTAAGTCTCAAAAACTACAAAGTCATCCCCCACTCCTCTTTCACTTATCCTCATTATTTTCTGGGAAGCTTGATAGATATGTTTGGTAACAACTAAGGCTGATGAAATTAAAATATGATTTAAGTAGAAGTTTGCAAATTGGTATAATGGGCCAGGCACAGCTTGCTGTTTATATAGGAATGCAGGAGGGGCAGGATTGTAATGAGGAATGAGGGGGGAAAACAAATCAAGGCCTCAGAACCACTTTATTTTTCATCAGTTCTGGGTAGAGTTCTTACAGCTGTTTCTAGTGATAAACATTACTTCTGTTATCTCTAAATTTCACCCTTTCTCATGGTTGTTCAATAGACTGTGACCAAAATAGATATCTGTTGTCCTGAAATAAGTTCTTTCATTATCTAATGTGGACTTGTCTGAAAGGAATAACTATCTCTGTGTGTGGATTTTAAAAACAAAACTTTTTTTTTGTGAAAGAACAGTATGCCACTGTTTCAGTTTTTGTTTTTGTGCCTTTTTTGCTTAAAAGACCTTGAATTAAAGGTTTCCTTTAATTAATTAACCTGAACTTGCTTAAAAAAAGACTAAAAGAATTGTTTGTCCTAAAGCAATTTAAAGTAGGTTTCCTGTTCTGTTATTTGGATAGATAGTCATACAATTGCATCAGATACAAAAAAAAAAAAAAAAAAAAAAAAAAAAAAAAAAAGACGTGTGTGGTCTTGTTTNGCCTGTGGTTGATCTTTTCTTTTTAATAAAGTAATTTTTAGATATAAAAGGCATTTTTAAAAGAGCGTATGGAGTGACATAAAGTTGAGTCACCACCCCTGGAAGTGTCCAGAAGACGTGTAGATGTAGAGCTTAGTGACATGGTTTAGTGGAGGACTTGGTAGTGTTAGGTCATAGGTTGGACTAGGTGATCTGGGAGGTCTCTTCCAACCTAAATGATTCTGTGAAAGGGAAGTTTCTTTGCTCCTTTTCAACAATGTTAAGAATGTTTGTATGCCCATATTTTTTGGAATGTGGAAAAACACATTTCAACCTTCCAGTTGACATTGTTGACTTGAAAACTTTCTTTTACGTAAGTGGTAACTTGATGTCATAAAATATTTTGTTGTAGTACAGTTGAATTGTGGAAAAAGAAATGCAGTGAACTCTCTTGTGCTTCTGTTGTATGTACTGTAATGAATTCAGTGTTTTAATCAAGAAAATATTTTTGTCCTGAAGTGTAATAGGCATTTTTAGGTTAGGGCTGAAGGGGTGTAATTCTTTGATCCATCTGATGAAATACGAGGACCCTAACAATTTAGCATCACAACAGGAACTTCTGATTCTGTGTGGACTCGCACCATTGACTTGGTAATTCATATTAAGCCACAGATTAAAAAGTCAGGTTATGAGCAGAACGCTTCCTTCTGCCTTATAAATGAACATCCTCTGGAGATGAACATTCAAGAAAGACACTTAATATATAGTTAATTCAGTTAACATTAAAATGCTGACTTCTGAAATATTAAAAATATTGATGCTTAGTAGTGGTATTTTTGTTTCGCAGAATTTTCATTGATGTTTCATTGGCTCATTAGGGGAATATATTCAGATGTGTTCCAGCCTTTCATTATGATTTGCACTGATAGAAATCAGGATGTCAAGATGTGGTGATACGCTAGCTTATGAAATGCATAGCAAAAATGTTAACTTTTTATGGCATTTGTGTAGCAGTACTTAGTTTTACTTTTTCTGCTTCCTTGGGAAAGATCTATCGTGGTTGAAGGCTCAGTTTGAGCCCTTTGTGAAGCTCCCAGAAGAAAAGCAAAGAGCTTTATATAAAAGCCTGTGTGAACTCTTGCTCCGTGAAGAAATGGTAACTGCCCTGGAGGATGTGGTAAGATAAAGAAACTTTTGCTTGCTTCCTAAAAGTAATTTCTGAATAGAGCAAGCATTAGCTTTTACTCAGACTTTTTTCTCTTTTCAAGAAGTTTTACTTTTTCTTTTGCTTCCAGTTAGATGATATGTGCACAGGAGACAAGCCAGATCTGAAGGAGTTAAAACCTGCGCAAAAACGAGACCTGGTTGACTTCTTGCAGCTCTTAGGGTGCCGTTTACAGAATGAGGTATTGCTGCAGAGCTGTCAGCTTCAGGATAAAGAACTGGTCTCAGCTGCTCACCTCCTCATCAGTGCTATCTCTGGTATGTTGTGAATAAAGAGAAAAGCCTTTTTTTTTTTTTTTCCCCCCCTTTTAGAGCTCCCTCAGTGTAAAATGTTTATGGCTCTTTTTGATGAGCAGTTGGTGAGCTTACTGAATGTAATTTGTTCTGTTCCTTTTCCTGGGATTTGTGTACTGTGCTCGGCATTCCTGGCTGTGAATTAAATTCAGCCCTTGATCTCTGACAGATTTTGCTTGTAAAATGCTCTTTCTCCCGAGATTGCTGTATTCTAGTTTCTGTTGAAACTTTCTTCTTTCCAGTGTGACGAGCTAATTTCTGTTCTTGTTCCATGCCAGAGTTCTTCCTGCCTAAATGCTAAGAATTACAAATTAAGTGTTGTCTTCTCTGGAACAGCATATATTGTTGAGGTGCACACTATATTTAGCAAAAATGAATTTAACATAGAGACACTGCAATTAGGGGGTTGTTTTGCTGCTACTGAAAAAGGAGATTAAACACAAATGTCAAACAAATGCCATCCTCACAATCTAGTTTGCACCACAGTGTTAATTAAAAGTCACCTGCAAAATCCAAGATAGACTCTTTCCTGGCTTTTTCTCCTTTCTCTCATATATAAAGAGTTTCCTGACATTAAGATAACGAAGGGAAGTCAGGTGTGGTATTAGTGCAATGTGGCATTGTGCAGCAAAATGTCAGTGTACATCTGTATATGAACAGTGCCCAGGTAGGAAAGCTTAACTCATTTGCAGACGCAGAAAAGAAATAGAAAATGGAGACCCGCTGATGTGGTAATACTTGTCAGATGCTATTAGCAGCAGGGTGCAGTTAATTGAGTGTGTTGCATTATCACCTGGCTTTAGACATAATGTCTACTGCAAACGTCCAGGCGTGACTGTAGCTGGATCAAGAATCAAAAGCTGTTTTATGCCTGTTGCTTCTATTAGAAATTACAGCCTTTGAGTTACAGAGTTGAAGGGCACCACAGGGATCATTTAGTCCATCTCCCTGCCCCAAGGCAGAGTCAGCTCTCTCATTCCTCTCAAATTGCGCTTTTGCTGAAGTCAGCATCTCATACAGTTTTTGAGAGCGGAGGTTCTTGTTTCATTCAAGGCTTAAATCATTCATCTATCCTGCAGGCTCAGGGTGAAACAGTGGGGAGATGCTTGGGGAGGAGAAGAGAATGATGGGGAGGAGATCCCCTTTCCTACAAACTTCCTTTCTGTCAAGGGCAGGGATAGTCAGTGTAGAGTTTGCTTGTACCTGTGGCCCATCCCACTTTATTCTACAGTCTGGGAAGCAGACAGGAAAGGGCTGGATCAGCCTCTTTGAGATGTCCAGCAGAGCACTCGTCACAGCTTTCCTCAGTGCAGAATCGCTTTGGTCCCCAGCTTCCATTTCACAGAGTGCTGTACCTGCGGGTGGGCCTCAAAAATGCAGCTCGTCTGTCGTTGCTCAGCAGGAGAACCCCATAGCAGAGCTCACTGTTTAGAAAGTCCCATCTCCAGCAGCCAGCCTTGTACAGCGTTCACTGGAGACGATCTTTCTCTATTAATGTCTCCTTCACAGAGCTGTCTGATTACACTCTCGTCCTGCTGCGCGCCTGCTGTGATCTACAGGTTGTTCCAGCATTGTGTTGTCTGGTGAGTAATCGAAATGGGGCTGTGTAGCATGTGGGCACCAGCAGCAGTAATGACTCTGTTCCCTGGCTTATTGTTTCTCACCCGATAAAGAAGATGTCAGGCTCCGGTGCAGATTTCAGCTGTAGGCATTGCTTAGGCAAGGTCAGAGCCTGACAGTGGCAAACAGTGTAGGTAATTTACTGCAGATGGATACCTACCTTCCAAGGTATTTCTGCATTTAGGAGATTCTGTGAACTGTGAGCAAAATAAAATTGTAATTTTAGCTTGAATTTTAATATACCAATAGTCTCCCTTAGCCCATTTTTAAATCTCAGTAACAGTAATCACCTGTCCTTGGAAAACAGAAATTTCACTTTGATACCAGCAGTGCTTGGGCCTTGGCAGATTTTGAAGTTCCAAATCTCTGAGGCCATTCATTAAAACTGCTGAAGGACTGGGGCAGGGTTGGCATTTGCTCTGAATTTCTTACGCTCAATGACAAAAATTACAGTAAAAACCTTTAGATATATAAGGACAAGGTGAATGCTACTGTTTGCTCAGAATGAGAGCGAGAGTTAAGTGTGATCTGCAGTGAGAGAAGTTGGACTGGGGACAAGGAAGCAGTGGGAGAGATGTTTCTCCTTGAAGGGTGCCCTAGAGCAAGTCTGAGGGCTGGGCATAACGGCAGTGTCAGTGCTGGGTGCGTGAGAGCAGCAGTGCTCCCTCCTCCTCCTCCGTCTTCCCAGCTCTCAGAGCAGTGGCCATCATGACAGTTGGTAGTGGTTGCATCTCAGTGGAAACGTCCCAGCGTTAGGAATTGTTTTGTGCTCTTGCTCAGCTACTGTGGGGACAGAGGCTGCAGCTACAGCATGATTTTCTTCCAAAACAAACTATTCGGGTATTAGGGGTTTTGTTCCTGGATGTGTCCTGAACGCATCTAACTTCAGTCTGTGGAGCAGCTTTCCCACCATAGCAAGTCAAAAATATCTTTCTAGGCAATAGTTGTGACTCACCTACCTCCTGCACTTGTTATGGCTGGAATCCAGAGCGGCATTTGGGAATCCCTTAAAACAGCTTTAATTTTTGGTGCCTGCATTAAGACACTTACGGTTGGCATTTAGGTTTCCTTGGTACTCTTAATTCCCAGGTCATGCGTGAGGGTGCCGGTATCTCCAGCATCCTGAGTGTCACCCCAGAGAGTGGCACCAAGAGTGGAGGCAGTTGTAAATTAACAGAGCGTTTTGAAACACGGCTGTGGGGAGGTGAGCTTTGGTTCTGGATGAGTTCATTGTACTTGTCAAGGCTAATGGTACAGGGAATCTTGCCCTTTTACCACTGCCTTGTAAGTTCTCCAGTGGTTTTGTAAGAACTGAGCTATGTGATGCAAAGAATAGCGCTGCTTGAAAAGCCTTTCTAATGTCTCTGTTTCTGTCTTTTCTCTCTCATAAATACAGCCTAATATCGCTTCAGCTGATGGCACCTTGGCACTGAGCAGTCCTTTGGTGGCTACTCTCACTGACAGAGGAAGATTTGATGTCGTGCAAAGGCTTTTTGCTTCATCAAACATTAATTTGGAAATGACAGAGTCTTCCGTGAAAGCTGTAACTATGAGAGAACCCAGATTCTTCCCACTTGTTCTTTACGTTGCATTGTATGGACTTCATAGTTTAGGTGGGACTGTATAGGAGCTTTGCTGAGCAGTCACTGCTCTGGCCTCCTCTTTCTTCTACAGCTCCGCAGTGTAGCGTTGATGTATGGGAGCCAGCACTGGAGCCACTCAGTTGAGCACTGGGGGCAGTCCAGCCAGGGGGTGTGGAGGTCAGCGTGGCCTAGGCACGCCTGCAGCAAGCACTCTGTGCTGCCATAAGAAGGTGTGCTGCTGCTCTGCAGTTTCACTAAGGTGCGTCTGCAGTGGAAAATACATAAATAAGTAAATAAGGAATGCAGGGGAGGAAGAAAAAAAGATGAGCCTGGAACAGAAATTGAACGTAGCTGTTCTGATAGTTGTCAGATCTGCAGAGCAGTAGAAGCCCGATTGCTCGCATTAATATGCGTGGGAGAAAACTGCAAAGTACAAACTGCTTTTTGTAAGCAAGCAAGCAGGCTGTGGAAATCTAGGGTTCTGCAATGCAATATATGTTTTGCTCATTTAAGACCTGATGTGCAGAATGCTTTCAGTCTGGAGGAGGTGAAATGGAGGACTCTGAAAGAGGTACTTAACTAGGTTTCCATTTATTAAGTGTAGTTTGGCTTTATGGATGTGAACTGCACGCTGCAAGAAATAATAAACTCTTTTTCAAAAACTAAGACCACCTTAGGGATTTATGCCTCTGTTTTCAAGTAAGTTTCTACTCAGCAAGTTTCAGCTGTTTAAATTGCATTTTGAACTTTCTCTTTGAGATATGGTGATGCCTTCTGGTATGTGCATACGAAATGTCCCTGCTGCACTCCACAAAAACAATCATTTTATTCGTATGGCATTTTCAGTGCAGGTGTTTTGCTTGTGTCTTTGACTAATGGGAAGGAGTTAGTAAAGCACTTTGTGCTTTGAACTGTTTTGCCTTTTTTTATCGCATCTTTCTGTGATCATGTGAATGGGACAGAAGTACAGCAGAGATCACTGTAAATAAGGGCTGGGGAAGATGTTGTTCCAGTTAAGTGGAATACCAGTGCTTCCAGTTAAGATTGTGGTGGTTAACAGGCAAGCAAGCAGGCACCTGGAGGGAGGGGTGATCAGTAACCAGGCCCTGCAGCTTACATAGTGGGTGGGAATCCTGGCTTCAGTTTTCTGCTCTGTTCCCTCGTGGTCCTGAGCAGATTGCCTAAGAGGTCTTTAAAAACTCATGTCAGTTAAGCTTTCCCTGAGAAAATGGACTTTGCAAAAAAAAGCACCGTGGTACCTTTCCATACCCTGAGAGCGCAAGATACCTTTGCAGGCTGAAGTGTTGGCGTTGGTGTGTCTCACCTGTAAAATGAAGCTGATGGTGTTGCCTGAACATTGCACTGGTGTATATGGAAATGTCCTTGTAGGGGGATGGAAGCTCTTGCTTGTAGGAGTGGTGTGTTTGTAAATGAGAAGGTCGTCTTTTGCCAGCCACTACTCAAAAGTTGCATCTGTAACTGATTTATCAAAATCTTGTATTAAATGTTATGTCAAAACAATATAATAATATAATAATGTATGTGATTTCCACTTATGCTTTTTTGATTGCAGTCATTCCCTTGGCTTTGAAAGTCGGTGCACACAGCCACTCAGAGGACGTGTGAATCCATGTAGTGCTACTGTCCACGCATCCTGATCTTTAGAGTCTTGGTGTAAGCCTTGCGTGCCCTGTGTTGCTTAACTGCTTTCAGGGTGGGTGGGCTGTGTCTCCTGTGTAGGAGACTGGGTTTGTTTAAAGAGGAAAAGGAATCCTATGTGTTCTGTAGTAACTTCGTTTAAAAAAAAGCCCCCCTCCCCCATTTTGCTTTCAGCTGTAGATCAGTCTTTTGCTTTAGCTAAATCCACTCAACAGGTTCAAGCTGAGGGGTATTAAAGCCACCCACAAAGCCAAGGTGAGGGCATTTGAGGCACTGGCAGTGTTTATGGTACTGGGCAGCCTGAGCAACTTGGCAACTTGACTGGCGGTAGCTGCAGTCAAGGAGGAGGATGGTAGAGAGCCCTGCAGCTTGCAGTCCTGAGGCAGATGGAAACGTTGCACGGGGCACCACCGTTGCAGGCTGGGCTTGCATGCAGCACCCTGTCTGGTGCAGGCCTAGCACCCGTGCCCTGCGGCTGAGGGGGGAGCAGGGCAGGGGATGGGGGCAGCAGCAGCACCAGGGGCCGCTGTTCAGGGCGGCAGAGGCAGGAATCGGGGCAGCTTCTGACTTGCACGGTGTGAGAGACGCTTGGGCAAACAGCAGCGTGCCCCAGGGCCGCCAGGCTTCTGCATCCACTTGCGAGTCATTGAGTTCACTTGGGTCTGTTGGCTCCTCAGCTCCCTGCCTGCCCTACTTTTAGGATCGATCCGTTTGTCTGCAGAAGCCATTGGTTGCATGGGGCAACCACCAGCCTGGGCTCTGGCCTTTTATCTGCTTTCCTCCGCGACCACAGAAGCGCCTCTAGACCAACAGCCTAGAATGGTTTTTAGAAAAGAGTAGCACGGGTGGGTAAAAATGAGACGCTAAGGCAGTTTCTATGTTCACTTTCTCTCCAGCTCCTTCTTCCACACTCCTGAGAGCAGAATCTTTATGCACATAAATATTCAAAATAGCTGAGAGGGGGGATATGAAGATCCAAGGCAGCAGCAGAAGCAATGTGTCTCTCTCCGTGTAACTTTTGTCCTGCCTTTCCCTAAGCTAAATGAGGATAGCCTCTTCCGGGGCCCAGCCTAAGCTGCACTGATCCAAATGAATTCAGAATCCTCTCACTGCATCTTAGATGAAACTGACTTCTTGTGGCAGGCTGGCCTCATACAGAAAATGCTTCTTCAAGGTTAGATCGGGTCTTCCTAGACAGCAGAGGTGGTAAAAGGGCAGTAGGGTCCTTCAGGGAAGGTTGGCACTTGCCTCATAAAAGGCTTCGTTTCACTCCCAGGCTGCCCTCCCCAACGTGTTGCTTCCCTTTGATACACTTTTGCCTTCTACAAGAGGAACAGGGCAGAACCCAAGCCTTTGCAATTCAGAATGAGATCAGAACAAGGGAAGACGAGGTCAGCAGCTGCCGCTCAAAGAGCGTGCGCTGTCCCCAGCAGCCCGCAGGCTCAGCCTTGCTTTCAGTAACCAGCACTCACCTAATACAAGCTGCAGTCCTGAGCCACTTAGGCTTTTGTACACCGCTTAATTACAGTGTGGACTCAGGAGACGGACCCCCTTAATGCTGTAGTGCTTAGAAAATAAGGAGCCCTACTTCAGCAATGGCGTTTATAAGACAGTTGAAGAGGCCCCAGGCGCTCTACATTGAATGGGGAAGGGGTGCATTCAAAAGCCAAAAAAAAAGAAAAAGTCGCATTTCTGAACTTTGGTTTTCTCTCCCATGAGAGAATCTCAGTCCTATTTCACCTACTTGAAATTAGTTTCAAATGTTGAACCCTATTCATTTCCCACCCTTCAACCCACAGCTGAGCGAGTCCAAGGGCTTTAGCACAGGAGAGCAACCCTTCAGCCTGGAAGAGGAGGACGGGGTTTCCACAGCACTGGATGCTGGAAAACTGCCCTTCCTGGTAAGCCTTCCTGGCATTTCACGAGAAACTCCTCACTGCTGTGTCTGAAGCTGCATAGCGGTGCAGCCAGGAGGAGAATCTGTGAAGAGCAGGCAAGGAGAGTTTGAGTGCATAGTTCTGTGCTTACACCCTCCATCTAAGACTGAAGTAGAACCCAACCTGGTACCTTCACGCACAGCTGCCATTTGGGCCTCCAGGGTCCCTCATCTTCCTGGAAGCTACACGGGTGTATTTCAGAGCCTGTAGTTAGATAGACTTCTTCCAAGGGATTTCAGACAGCCCCTTTCTTGGCAGGAAGTTTTACAGTTTCAGAGAAAAGGACACAATATGGAAAAATGGAAAAGTTTTTCTGCCTGCCATCTGAGGATACGATCCCAAGCACAGTAAGTGAGAAGTCAAGATTTTTGTGATGTTTTAAAGAATACACAACTGTACAGGATTTAGCACACCCCACCTCCAGTGCAAAGACCAATCTGCAGCTGAGTTGGACAGTGGAAGGTTTTTGCACTGGTACACTAACACATTAGTGTTCTAGCAGGAAATACTTGCAGTGCTACTTGATGTGGAGCCTGTTCTCAGCAGTGAAGGATTAGGTTAGGATAAAAGGCAGATGTGCTCAGATTGCATCTTGATAGCATCTTCAGTTAGCTACAACTTAACAGTATGACCAAAAAATCAGAAAATAAATTAATTAGAGTTTTTCAATATTAAATCTTTATTATATACAAAAATATTTTATTGGGAATTAACAGAATTTCACAATTTGTACATTAATATTTTTATGCTTGGCTGTGTTTGTTGTGAAAATATTAGCTGTGAAAAAGACAATGGGGGTTTTAGAAAACAAGTTACAATTTAAAAATGTCCTATGTATTAGCTGACTTTATTAATATAAAGTCAGAATGCTAACAAGTCCCATCTCCTAGGCCTGCTCTATAGCATTGTATTCAAACAACAATTAGGTACTAAATCATCTTCAGTTTCACATTAGAAATAGTTGAGATTTTTTTATATGATGTTTTCAGCTAATAAAAAGTATTTTTTACAGGAGAGCAGTTCTTAAAGTTTAACAAGCGTCAAATCCGGTTTAGCTTAGTATTCTGTAGAAGGAAAATATACAATTGTGCAAAGCTTCCGGTAGGGAAAAACACTTGTGAGACCAAGAAAGGTAAAGAAATGCACAGTGACAGACGTTTAATACACATTTAAATCAAAACACTTACTTAAATGAGATTTTACAGTTCTTAGCCCAGTTTGGGGTGGGAGGGTGTTGAACTTTCTTGTATTTTAAAACCTAAGGAAGAGGTTCCCCCTTCTATCAGAATACTCAAATGTTACATACAGGCAACATACAATGCAGGAGTCAGGGGGAGGGAAAGCTCAACGTGTTTTTAAAGGGGGAAAAAATCCCTCTCAGCAGTTCTCTCCATATATATAATCATGTACAAGACCTAAACCAACAAAAATCAGTCAAAAAAATATTTTTTTGCAGCTGACAATTTTGCTGCCACTCCCAGAACTGTATAAAACAGTGTCATTAATTTTGCTCTATACTATATATTGTATAAGAGGTCAAATAACTGAGAAATTACTTGGGGTTTTTGGAAGAGGTTTTACCATATTCTAGGTAAATGTTGGCTACTTATGGAGTGATGATTTGGATCAGCTGTGAAGACAGCTAAACTTGCATGGACAAGCATTAGTGTGGAGCTAATGACATGAAAAGGAAAAGAAGAAATGGGAGAAAGTGTTTCCAAGACTACTTCAACCATTTTAGCCTTGCAGGTTGGTCATATTCCACATCCAACCACTGCATTAGCAGCAAAAGAAAATCCATACCCAACTAGCATGAGAAAGGGTTAAAAATATTGAGAACAAAATTCACATTTACTTTAAATGTAATGTATCCTATAAAATATAAATATTACTGAAACCCTCCTTTAAAAAAAATATATGTATTTGGAGGTGAAACTGCTTAACAGCCTTTACCAAGCTGGAATTTTTGTTTAAGTCTGTGCAGGTAAATTCCAGCTTCAGTACCAGTAAATGAACTAAGAATTCAGCAGTTTAACGTGACAGTTTGTGGAATATTATCCCACTGTGGTCCAAAATGAAGAGTTCAAGTAAGTTAACAGATACTGTTTGAATTACTTGCAGTATATTAACCCTAAGTTTCATTTATCTATCTATCTATAGCTCTACATATGTGTGTGAGTGAACTTTTAATATATTTGGAAGCCAAAGCTGCCTCTGAAAATTTGTTAAGTTTACAAGTATTTTCAGTGTATTATTGTTGTTTCTTTAGCATCTATCTTGGGACTGCAAGCACTAAGTTACACAACTCTTAATACTGATGTCTATACTGACCCCTGTTTCCTCTACAAGACACAAGTTCAGCACCCCAGACAATTCACATCAGTAAGATTCTTAAAAATGTGAAAATCAAGGGCTGAGGTGAGGTGCTCGGGGAAGGGGGTCAGGACTTCACTTCACCATCTTCAATAATGACAGTCCGTCAGGGAAAGCAAATGAAAGTACCTTTAACTAAAGAAATCCCAAGAGAGTAATGGCCCAAGAGAGGTTTTCTGTAGGGACTGACAGCTAGAAGGATATTTAAGGCAAGAGGTCTAGCAGACTAGAAGTCTTCGTGTCAACTAACCACTACCCAAACATGGATAAATTGCTCTCTTAACACTTTTGCAGAAGTAGTATCATTAAGTTTGGCAATAACAACACAGTGCTTTAACTCTTCAGAACTTGGGTGAGGCAGGAAACCCTGCATGAAGTAAATAATCCGTATTTGCGTGATAGATGCAACAGACTCACACCTGTAATTGGTCTTAAAGCTGTACCTACAGGCACAAGGAGTGAGGGAAGCTATTGCAGTAGGCACTGTAGATGTTTTGAGAAGTGGCATCTGCCTCAAAGGTCAATCTGAATGAAGATAGATGAAGACTGGATGGAAAACCAAGGAACAGGTAAAGGAAATTTGAATTTGTTCTTGTTCACAGTAATAGCTTGTGTAAAAACAGTAATAAGACGGATCTCCTGATTTTTGGAGTTGTGCTCTACTTGGTCATTCTCCACTGGTCCTTACTTAAGCACAGCAGAGAGGCAAACTTGGCTCCAAAGGGTCCCTAGCTAGGAATTTTCTGTGTTAAAAAGAGAAAAAACGATTCCTATTTACTATCTGAATCGCCCTTTGAAAACAAACAAACAAACCACAGATGACTTCCTGAGCGCTGAGCTGCAGGCAGTTTGTACATCAAACCATTTAGGTGTGATTTTAGAAGACACAATGAGTTAGAACGGAGGATCAGGAAAAAAAATGTTTCATTTTGAGCCTACCAAAGATGTGACAGTTTATATAAACACAAATTCAAAAGTGAAGAGCTGTTCTGCTATCCTGCTCCAGGAAGCTTTTGTATGCCCAAGTACACAGAGCTGCACTGATCTGCGAATACTGCACAAATCAGGAATACTGCACTGGCTGTAAATTTATTTCCCTTGCCTGTGTCAGTATGCGATTCTGCTCCAATTTTACCTTCATTTTATATTTGCAGATCATTTTTAAAGCCCTTTATAAGTCTATGCAAGATGACATTATCACACTAAACTTTAATTGCCTACATCTTGTCACATGATGTAGAACCTGAAGTAGGCCTGCCAGTGTAACAGAGACAGCAAGGTAATCACTTGGGTATACATGCACCGAAGTATTTACATTAAAGTTGAGGTTGGTGTATACTTATGGGAATTTTTGGTGCATTTAAGGAAATAACTTACAGGTCTTGGCGTACTGACTGTATTTTTATGTATAACTTCATACACAGGGCAACTACAAGGCTTCTTTTATAAGTCTCTCTATATATACAGAATTTTACAGCACCTCATGCACTGTTTAAAACATAGAAATTACAGATAAATATAGAATTTTTAGATTGAAATATCTGTATATTTAGAAAAATATACATTAGTAAACACAACAAACCAGGTAGAGAAGTGTACCAGTTCTAAAGTCTCACATGCAGGTACATTTCTGGATTAAGTCATGGTAGATAGTAATGTGGTAGCAGACATGAGCATTTTTTGTTTTACCATCCACATACACACATATACACAGACAACTATTTGATAATTCACTTTTCTAAACTACTTAAATAATTATCTTGCGATACATACCACATATCTTAAACATTTAGCAGCATCTTCACCTTGCTCAGACACACCTATTGTTATTAACAGCCAATGTAAAAAGTTTTCCTGTTAGTGTCTGGAAAATGAATGTTTAGTACAGAATGAGATATGTGAAGTCCTTGTTATTTTAAACCCCCCGGGAATACTTCAGACAGCTGTTATATGAAATATTTTCACTTGCTCAAAACTATCCTTTCATAGCATCTTTCCCCTAATTGCACAATGTATAGGTCCCTATCTAACTTCTGATCTAGCGTACCAGAACAGATAGTCTGTCACCACTGTGTATATGACTGAAAGGGCACCCTCATTCTAAGACCCTCCAAGAATGTTTTGTTTTGTTTTAATAAAAGTAACTATTTTCTAGTAATCCCAGGTAGTGACGAACTAAGCAGAATATCTGATGAAAATCTGATTTTGCTTTAAAAAAAAATCCAAAACATTGTAAACCTGCCAGTCTGGACTCCCAATTTCCATGATTTAACAAACAGATGCAAGGAATGTATATATATATATATTTTTTTTTCTTAAAACTTGCATGTGACCATCCAATTAAACCTTGCAGTCAGATAACGATCCTTGAATGCAACCTAAGCAACCCGTCTCTTACTGCTTCAGAATCGTACTTCTCATTAGCATCTATATTAACAGCAAAGGAGCACAGCAGATCCTAGCAGCTGATAATTTAAATGTGCTTGATTTAAAAACACTGTGTGGAGCTTAAGCAAAAGCTGAAGTTTTAGACTTTAGCAAATATATGGCTATTTGGAGATTGCTCACTAGGTAGGCTCTTCTGACAGTATGATCTCCGAGATGGAAATAAAAGGAGCAGACAGGTTTTCCTTACTAAACCTTGGTGCCCATGTTTCATGTGATTCATTTGATGAAGTGTATGAAAAGAAAAAGATGAAAATAAGCGATATTTGCGATAGAAACTACTGTGGTGTGGAAACTGAAGAATCTTCTCATTCCATTATTTGAGGAAGAGTGAGCTCAGCCCACTTTTGGCATCACAAATAGAGCATTTCCTAACTCATAATGAAAAGGCATCATGTCTGGCCAGATAGCACATCTTATTTACAGCATATGTAGGTCTTCTATTACACAGTATACAAACACAGTTTAGTCACGTTCAGCTTGTAGTGCCAAGAGTAAATCATTAAAATAGTCAAGCAATGGCTCTGCTATCTTTGCTCTACATAAAACATTTGATCCATTTCTCAAAGCAGCCTCTGAGCAATAGGATCACAGAACATGTCTCCTGGGAAAGGCAAATAAAGGTCTTGTGCTGCTGCCACTCTTAAAAGCTCTGCCAAACTTAAACAAAACCAGAGCAAACACATCCCCAAAACTGTAACAATAAAGCAAAGTATTGGTACAAATTTCCCTTAGAAAATTTCAGATTCCCTCTAAAAGCCTGAAATCTCAGTGTTCACAGCCACACAGATGACCTGTGCTTACACAGAGTTTTGACTAACATTTTCCAAACACGCTGCGATCTCAAACTGCCCCACCACGCCGCTTGCCCAACAAACAAACAACTTTATAGGCTTTTTAAAAATCATCTGTAGTATACAGGTGGGGTGTTTTTGATTTTTTGTTTTGTTTTGTTTTTTAGATTTGCACTTTTCCTATACTATATCAACAGTTTCTCTTGTGCACATAGAAGTCTTTAAAAGCCCCAGGAAACTGGTTTACAGTGTTTAAGCCTCTTTTCCTTCAGAAACAGTTCTGAGAAAGTTGCCTTTTTGATAGCATTCTGTGTCACACTTCAGTGTTGAAAAAGAATTCAGAAGCCAGGTGCCTGTCGCCAGATGGATGAGAAATTAAGCAAATAAATGACTTCTGTTTAGACACCTAACCTGATAAGTCATGGTGAATGTTACTATATACAACAGCTAACACGGTAATATAAAATGTGATTACAAAAAGAGCTAGTCTTAGTGACAAGCTATATTTTCATTTTGTTCTTGTCAAGCAGAAATTTACATTAGCATAAGTTTTGATCAATGAAATTGAACCTAATATGAATTGTATCAATGAGCCTACTAAGGGGAGAACTGTCACTAAACATAAAAGGAAGTATGTTGTAAAACAGAAGAAGTATAAACAACATTGCTTTTTAGCAGTAAGCTTCCAATTCACAAGCTATCTGATGAAAAATTCAATTAAAAACACAATGCAACAAAGAGCACAGAAATTCCATTACATCACACTCAAAAATACAACAGTTGATCACACAAATATTCCAAAAGATAATACAGAACTCAGCTAAATATCACAGGAAATTAAGCCACAGATCACTATATAAATATCAAACAATGTCCTAAGAAAAGAAAATGCTGTTTTTTTATTCTTTTTTCATCCTTTTTTTTTTTTAAAAGCAATGTGTTTTCACAAGCATGAATAAACAGTACTAAACATTAAGCTTCACTCTACAACGCTCCACGTTATCAGGTTCTCTCTCAGGCTACTTCACCATTGTACTGAATTACCTTGCATAAAAGCTTTCTAACACAGGTACTTCAACCATAATGGGCTAATAGGCTAGCTCCCAAGAACAGCCTAATAAGCAGCTTGCAAGGTATTGCTGTATGTTATTTTAAGAGACACATATAAGGGAACCTACAGAACAGTACAGTTGTCTAAATCAAGAGACATTGGGAATTAGTGAAACATCAAGAATGCATCAACATTAAGCAGAAAGAAGCTGGAGCAATGGAGCTGTGTGTTGGTTGTTGCTTTTAGTATTTAAAATTCTGCTCCCATGAAATTATTATTTTTTAAGGAATAAGAAGAAAAGAAATTAGTGTTCTTTCCTAATAAGAGCTGTAGACTTTTGACTAGTTAAACACTGACATGAACAAGTTTTACAAAAATTGTTTCAAGTATCCTCTTTTTAATCACAGTGAAAATGTAAGACCAAGATGTAAATGTTAAAGTGAGTGACTGAAAGTTTCTTAGATGAAAAAGGCAAAGGTACTAAATCAAAACATACAAAATGCTTAAACGCATTTCCTTCATGTGATATGAATAGAAAGGTTATCTGTAAAAAGTTAGAAAAATTAAAATAAATTACATATTTAAGTACACTTTCCCTTCAACATTTTTATAAAAAGTCAGAATAGTGTACTTTTGAATATACACAGAGTAAAAACGCACAGGTGCCGCAGGTTATTACTGCTATCTACAACATCTTGTCACATTAGTTTATTTGCTGCAGTTGATTTTATTTGTTACTTAAGCTCATCTTCAGAAATTTCAATATACCCAGCTAATTGGGACCCACTGTGGCTCCAGCCTCAGTCTCTCTATAGCAGTCTGTAGCTTCTCAAAGGCTTTGTCTAGGTTGTCATTTACAATGGTCAGATCAAAATAGTGGTTGTACGCTCTCTGGATCCGTGCACTTTCATCCACTGTTTTTTTCAAATCCGTGTCCTGTTGAAGGCATTTTAAAAATTACTAAGAACAAAAGACTTGGCAAATCCTTATAAATGAAGAAGTACCAGTTCATGACATAGTACAACTGACTATTTAAAGCTTTATACTGTATATATTTAAAAAATAATAAAAGGTCTGATTTATAGCAAATCCACACAAAACTCAAGTTAAAATGCATTGACAGGGCTGAAAATGTTATACACAGTGACAGCAATGTTAAATATGGCAACCAAACATTGCAAATTTTCCGATTTCTAAGAAAGCCAGTAAAAGCACATGAACTGGGGCCTGTACGCACAACAGGCAGTTAATCATTTTGTGTGTGCAACTGATGATTCAAACAGAATAGAGTTAATGCTTTAGGAATAATTGGGTCAATCAGTTATGTAAATATGTTTATGCTTCCTTTCCTCTCCCCCCCGAAAGAACCAAAAAAATCCAAGAATTTAATCACCACGAAGTGAAAGACAGTGAAAGATGCATTTCTAGAAGAATCTCTGGAATACCCTTTTGGTTTTAGAGACTACATTTCAGCCTCCTTGCTCACACAACATCACTTCCGCATTCATAAACTGCTGCATTATTTTATATCTGACATGAGCTGCAAAATGTGCAGGAAATTTATATTCCTGCACGATGAAGCCTTCATGAAGTGCTGCCAATCAGCATTTTTTCGTGTTTCATTAGTCCTACATTCTTAGAAGATTCCTCTCTACTTTTGTACAAAAACAGTTTTTTGTAAGCAGTTATGAGATTTGTTCCCCTGCCAATATTTATTTTAATGTTCTGAAGTTCCAACACAGTCATAAATACAAAAGTCAAAAAGTTTGTGAATAGCCTTTCCTTCACAGTAAATGGAGGAGACAAGCAAACATAGCATCACAAGAATCAGAATTTTTGCACTGGCTTAGGAAGCCAGAAATATTTTAGACCCACTAGTGAGGAGGACATACACAATACTTTCAATGCATGTTTCTTTTTCATTTGTTCAGGAAGTACAAGATGAAGAAATGAGAAATCATACTCTTTATATACATGTCCACAAATATGATGTAGAATCTGTACAGATACATAAAATGTATATTTTAAATGTAACTATCCTCTTTATTATTCATAGTGAAAGTAAAACAAAAGCAAGGATGTCCCTTAGGGAATCAAATATTAGAAAGTGCAGGAAATTATTTTTATACTTGTCTAGACAGTTTTAATCTTACCTTCTTGTGTATGCAAGGCAGAAGTCAGTGTTTGGGGGAAGGAGGAAACACAAAGCACCCACAGAGGTACTGAAATCCTTAACAACCAGAGTCCACAACTAGGACTGGACAGTCTCTCATGTGGTTAACAGAATGGAATCTCACAGGTTTCAATATATAAGTGTATGTATATATATATATATATATATATATATATACATAAATTTAGTGTAAATTAACTCACTGCCTATTTTATTGCTCTGAATGCCCCATCAGCATGATACACTACTAAGCTACAGCACTACAGTTGAGTTGTCAGCATGCCATGGCTTTTCTCAGATGGGGAAGATGTTCCACTGAGCACAGGGAATGATTTCATTAACTGCTCAATCTGGCTTTTTTTGCATTGGTCCCACACCTAGGAAAGTTCGTGCCCATACAGAACATTTATAATTTGCTACATTGAAGGATGCATGTCTCGTTTGCCTCTGCTGTGTCTCAGAAAAGGAGACAGGATCTAATGTGCCACTTCACTTTACATGCCAAATCCAAGGAACTTCAGGGGAGAAGAGGCCATTCAACACTTCTTTCTCTGGCAGCTCCCAGCCATTTTCAGTGCAGCATGTGCTGCTGCAGCAGTGGAAATGAAGCCTAGTCGAATTCAGGTTGGGTTGTTTGTGTTGTTTTGCTTTGGTTTTGCTTTTTAAGACAGTCTGCAATATCTTTCCTAAAGATCACAGACTCCATTTTTAAAGCACACCTATATTATAAGACGAGCCTGAACAAAACTTTTCTTGGGGGAGATACAGGGAAGTGAAGGAAAGGTGCTTATATAAGAGAATAACTCCTACCATCAAGTATCTACAATTTGCTGCAAATAATCAAAGGTGGCGCTTCCCGAAGAATACATTACAAGTAATTCTTGTAATCAACACTTATCTGTAAGAGGTCTATTTTTAAGAAAGAAGCAATCTGCCTTATACATAGTATTTGATTGACTTCTACTAAATAATCAGAAAAATTCTTGCCTAACTTTTTTGAAGACTTTAATTTCAGAAAAAAAAAATTTCCATCTAAAGTGAAAGTTAAAAAAAAGTGTAAGAACATCCTGTTCAAAGCAAACTAAATATGAAATAATCTGCTTACAGTGAGAAGTTTGGTTGTAATTCCAGCATCTACCACAGCCTTATGCATAGCACGCAAAGTCTCCAGCTCTGGAGCAGCAATAAACACTACATAGGGCATGAATTCTGAAGTCCTCAGTATTTTCAGGGCCTAGAAGCAATGAAAAGGAAAAAAAAAAAAGTGAGGGAATGACTCATCACAAATCCCCATTACTTAAGGGGCACTGCAAAACCAGTCTGCTACAATAAGTAGAAGTGAAGATTCTTATTTCTATTTCAGAAACTTCTGCACTGCCTTTTGAAATGCTTAACATCATTTTTTCCTTGGCTAAAAAGATCTACTGCTACTCCACAAGGCTCCCATCTCCATGCAGAATCGAAGTTTTTTTCCCCCATATGTCTAACTTATTCCAACTGAGGGCCATAAACACAGAAATCCAGTTGGCAATGTAATCTTTCAACCAGGTAAGAAGCCTTCAAATTTAAAGGCATGCCTCTTAACATTATACTCCTACTTTTTGAGTGTAACATTATAAATGATATACCTGTGGATTCACATCCAAGATGCAGGTCCTTCCTGTCTGAACAACTTCAAGGATAGAATCAATTTTAGTGCCATAGAGATTTCCTTCATATTCTCCATGCTCTAAGTATCTGCCAGCTTTAATATCCATCTCCATTTCAGCTCGTGACACAAATCTGTATGCTTGCCCATCCTTTTCATCATCCCTTGGCTTTCGTGAAGTAACTAAACAAAAAATTTTAAATATAAACTGAATGTTATCTTTTTATATTTGGAATACATGCACAAGACTGGACTAGCTATTAAATTAGGGAGATTATAATATGGACTAATACGTTATTATAATTGTTGCATACACAGATTCATCAATTATTCTAGTTTACATTCCAGAACTGAGCACAGCCCTTCCCATTCTCTTTATTTCTGTTCTTTCCTGTCTTTCCTATATGTTTCTTATTCCCATTTCTTTATTTCCTTTGCATTACTCCTTCAAACCATATACAGTGCTCATTCGTGCCATCTTTTTAATTATTCACTGAAAATAATTGTTTAAGTGACTTGGAAATCAAATGGAACTCTAACTCTCAAATGCCAAATTTACTTCTGAAAATCAACCGAGTACCCTTCACCCCCACCCCACCCCAAATTACCTGAAGTAGCTGTAAAGAAAAGTTAGCTCAAATACCAGAAGAAGCCCAGCCACAGTAGCAAGAAAGTTAGTGGAGGCCAGCTGATGCTACTTTCCAGGATAACTTACCCTTTAAAGTGAAGAAAATTCATTGCAGAGAAATTAAAGCCCACACTTAAGTATAACATTAGCAGCTAGCTTGGGTGTTGGCCTGCAGTGTGCAGCACAGACATTTAAGCAAGAAAGTGAAAATTAAATTATAAAATAAAATATCAGATTATCACCTACCTTGCTGCCCTATCACTGTATTACCTGCCCACTATTTGCATTTAATTAGATTTGAACTTTAGTATATATTAATCATAACAGTGAACGGATCCCTTTGGCAATACTGTGATACAAGTAGAAAGCATTCCCCCCTCTCCAGTAATTCCTATCAACTTCATTATTGTAGAAAACTCAAGTCCCAGGCGCAATGATCTTGTGAAACTGTTAGTAATAAAAGTATTACTAGAACACCTAATCTTAGACAAGATTCTACAGATAGACTGGCAGTATAATGATTAATACAATACTTAAAAAAAAAAAAAAAGAGCAGTTTGAAGTAAACTTTGAAGAATGAGCTATGACAGTTTACAGCCAGAAGATGACTTAACTGTTCAGCTATCCACACTGCAGAAAAATAACACCAGCGTTTGCTGGATCAGAACTCAACACCAAGGGTGTGCTTTACCCCAGAGCAATATGGATCCATCTTAAGCATTTGTCAACAAACATGCATAAGAAAACTTCTTTTGTGAATAACCAGAAGAAGTTTCTTCTAATCAAAGAAACTGAGGCCAATTAAGATTACTGGTTAACCTACTCAAAATCTCAGTATAAGGTATAGAAGAGATGCCATACACAATAAACTACACACTTCACGATGTGCACGATGAGGTTGTCAGATGGCTAGGTTGGGAAAGTTAATTGTTACGCCTTTGAAAGGTTTTCAAGAGCTCCAAGTAAAAGCATTTTAACATTGTGTTACATTACTTTTTTGTAGGTATGGCATGTTAGAGAAAACAGTAGTTCTGAGGGCTTTTTAAAAGGGAACAAAAAATTTAGAAAGTAACAAAAAGTTTCTTACTACTTTGCCAATAAAAATAATGGGATTCCCAGGGAAGATTTCTTTAAAGAAATAACACTGTGAAATCAGCCTTGTTATTAGTCACACATACCAGTTGTTAGCGCACTGGCCAGTTTCAGTATTTAGAGATTCAGCAAAGTAGGAGAAAGACTGGTTCTCTTTTTACATAGCAAAATTCATTTTTAAGACCTGTACCTCCTCTACTATTATCAGCTCTACTTCTTGCCCTCTGAAAACAGAAGGGATCAGATTGTTTTTGAAATTCTGAAGGGCCCATGGCAGGAGAAGAATAGTAATGTAGCTAGGGTTCTTTGGTTGGAGGTCAAACAGAAGGGGGACAGTTAAAAAAAAAAAAGATCTTGTAAATGAGCAAAAGCAACTATCTGACTGGAATGAAGGCAAGAAAACCATTCAGTATTTCAGTAAGGGAGGAGGTTCTTTTTCTGAAGTTGATAGGGAGAAAAAAAGAAAAATCGTGGGCTTGAGTCTAGATAGAAAAAAACCATCAGATTATCATACAGACCTTAAAGATGACAAATGCTTCCATTTTATTGGAAGTTTACTTGTTTCCTTTCCATACATTTCCAATACTAAAGTAACAATTTGTAATGCCTAGGGTGCTTCTACAGATGGAAAATTAAACAGCAGACCTGAGAAACTCCACTGGCTGTTGATTACAGACTACTAGCAAGTTCTAGAATCCCCTCAAGTAGCCAATGGTGACTGAAGGAACCTAGCAGATGGGCAGATACTTAAATACTGGCAGATGCACATAAAAAACTGGTTTTCTGCAGCTTCAGTAATGGTTAACTGGTAGTTGCAAATATTTTCACAGCAGTCATATGATAGTCCAGTTGTCTGAGAAGATGAAGAATATTTTGTTCTTTTGTTTCCCCATTCTCTACAATTTTTATACACTGAGAGAATTACTTCTACCATGAATCAATCAATAGAATAAACTTTAGGTATTTTCCAGATAATAAGAAACTCAAAACACGATATTACAATAGGAGTGCTGACAACTTACATGGCACTGTAGTTCCAAACCGAGTAGGATTCAGTACTATAAACCTGTTCTTCAAGCTTCTTCGCCCCACTCCTTGGGCCCCAATTAAGACCAGTGTTTTCCTCTGAAAAGGAGGCATTTTGGCTACTTCCTCATAGATCTGGATTTCATGACGATCAAATTCTACATTGAGAAGCATATAAAAAATAGTTAATACCTAGTCAGTACCGTAAGAAAAAACAGTAAGGAGTTCTGCTATATCTGAACAGGCTGTATGTGAATATAAATAGTAGTCTAAGGGCTTCAAGTCTGATATAAGTTTTCTTGCTTTAAATTGGTATGGAAATAGAACATATTCATGCGAAGCATACGGTCAGATTATTGCCTTTACTTCCAAGGAGAAATTTCTAAAGTGATCAGAATGGAAAAACTGTGATAAACAATTAGTGAGCTGTCACCAAATCACAGAATGGTTGAGGTTGGAAGGGACCTTTGGAGGTCATCTTGTCCAACGCCCCTGCTCAAGCAGGGCCACCTATAGCCACTTACCATGTCCAGATGGCTTTTGAGTATCTCCAAGGAGAGAGAACTCCACAACCATTCTGGGCAGCCCGTGCCAGTGCTCAGTCAATCTCACAGTAAAAAAGTATTTCCTGATGTTCAGATGGAGCCTCCTGTGTTTCAGTTTGTGCCCATTGCCTCTTGTCCTGTCACTGGGTACCACTGAAAAGAGCCTGGCTCTTTCTTCTTTGCACCCTCCCTTCAGGTATTTCTGCACATTGATGAGACCCCCTCACACACCTAAGCCTTCTCTTCTCCAGGCTAAACATTCCCAGCTCTCTCAGCCTTTCTTCAGAGGAGAGGTGCTCCAGTCTGTTTGTCATTTTCGTGGTCCTTCACTGGACTCCCTCCAGCATGCCCATGTCTCTCTTAAACTGGGCAGCCCTGAACTGGACACAGGACTGCAGGTGCAGCCTCACCAGTGCTGAGCAGAGGGGAAGGATCAACTCCCTCAGCCTGCTGGCAACGAACCTTTTTTTCCTTTTTAACACAAAGTTCTTTTCTGACTTCCACCTACTGAAACCCTCTATTTAGCACCATCATACCTTCACTGGTCACAATTGCTTTTAAACCACAAACCTACCTCATCTATCCAATTTATAATCAAATATTTTACTGCCAATCTTTCAGCTTCACCAGGCTATCTGCAAGTTTAGAATCATAGAGAACTTCGATTCAAACATAATATTAAGAGATACCTGCATTTCTTGTAGTGAGATACATCATCTTTTTCTTTTTTTTGCTGCTTATTGTTCCACAGAAAGGCCCTAGAAATAAGAATTGAGACAAACTCATCATTTTTGTTAACTGCTTTCTTCTGGACATATTTACATTTCTGCTGTACATGAATATGTGCAAGTTTAGATTAATTACATTTACAAAAACTATTTTCAAGAAATTACCTTCCTTTTTTATAACTTTATATATTCTAGGGAAGGAGATTACATCTACTTTCACGTACATTACACAGTGTAGTAAGAATGGAACACAGGAAAAAAAGTAGTTTTCCAAGAAAAATTTCTAAAAAACACTAGAAAAATACTTCAAAAACATTTCATTTATTAACTTTCAGTGCATACTATAAAAGCATATTTTGAAAAAAAGAGCTAATTCTTATGGCTTTCCCACCTCATTTAGCTTTTCATCAGCAGGTGGCAAAATTGATTCATGTAGCTATGAAGACTAAGCATATAGTCTAGCCTTTGTCCTTCAGTCAAAGCCAAAACCATACATATATAATAATTAGCATTTAGCAATATTTTAAGTATTCTCATACAGCAGTTTTCTAGTATCTGTGAATGCAGGAAAAGCAAAACAAATGGAGTCAAAGCAAAATATATTCCTGAAATTTCCTAAATCTCACCAGAGTTGTCCCAGTCCCTCCTAACAAAAGCCTTTCTCTTCTCTTCCAGGAACTGGCTAGGAATAAGCCCTGCACTTCCTCCTTCTTTGACATGACTAGCCTGGAAAAAAAAGTAACTTGTGAGAAGCATTATTCTCATGACATCTTGATGATCGACTTTCACACTGCCAGAGTTTCCCAATGGTGAGTACCAATACATTTATTACTGAGACACAGAAAATCAAATTCAGATGTGGATGTTAAAATTCTGTCTTACACTAACGGTGGCTTGGCACTGAAGTATTAAAACTCAGGAAACAAATAAATTAGATACAAGTTTAATTACTGGTTCCCATTCCATTAGCCTCCTATAGCCAGTCATAAACTTTTGGCATAGAAAACCTAAATGGAATTCAATAGCTCCAGCTCTCAAGTGACAAAACTCAAGACTCTGTAGTACACAGTACACGTATTTTGTATTTTTGAGCTGCTTCAAACAGGTTCCAGTGCAGCTTATTAACTGTCATTTTACAAACCGGGAATGCTATGAACACGTCTAATCATGCCTTCAAGCTTTTGTAGTACTTAGCTACAGATTAAATCTTAGTAACTTAAGTATTCTTGGTAATGGAAGTTTGGCTAAGATTCTCTATAAAATCATTTTGTGGCACGCGCAATTCTCAGCAATGCATACACACAGTTACGAAATGTTACACTTTTCTTCTCCATAACTGGTTGGCCTGTCACTTGCTAACAGGAGCTGTTTGCTTTTCAAGTTGTGTACTTCTACTTATTAGTGACCAATTGATTTTTCACAGATAGTGAATTCTCAGTAACATTCTCGGTCTAGCATTTCTAGAATGACCAACGAAAAACAAAAATTTTTTTTTCCCAGTGGCACAATCTGCATAGGATTACCTGCAACACACTATATTGGCTTAATGCATTTGATTTTTGCCACTCATCAAGGGTGTTTAAGAGCACTTTTGATTTATTTCTCCTGGACTCCCACAAGCTGCAAGCTGAAGAAATTTGAAAAATAATATAGAAGACAGCATGTAAGCTAAATGTCAAACTACTCTAGAGTTTTAGAGTGTTTAACTTCTGAAACAAATTAACTTGGCAGTAATACATTTTCTGCGTTTCCTCACATTTTTCTTCTATTACTATCACTGACAAGCAACAGAATTCAGCAACAGTTGTTGATGTATATTCAAATATTTTTGTCGCTCTTAAATGAGATGTATATATATTGCTCTCAAGTAACATTTGGCTCACTATTGCTTATTATCTAGCAAAGGGTTTGCAATTTAGGGGTGGAAAGGGAAATTAGTAACACTAAACTCTTAGCCTAAATTGCCACTGCCACTTGCAATGTTGAGTATCTCGGCTAAGAGTGTCTTAAAGGCTCACTTGTTGCATCTTCAAGGGCACTAATCATGTTTAACTCTGGGTATAGTGTCTTGAGAAAATAAACATAGCATACGCACCAGATTACGCTTCTACTGAAGGACTGAATGCAGAAATATAATCTTAAAGCAGGATGAACTGTTAATATTTGAAATAGTGCCAAATACTTTGATTATAACATGCATGTTATAGCTCACAGACAGTGACCACCACTGTGAAAATAAAAGATACAGCTTCTCCAGAATATGTTTTCTCACCCCTCTTCAGATCCACAGGGATAATTTCCCTCTCTCCCCCCTCAACTCTGAGCTCACAGGAAGGGGTCCACTTCTTTCACAGTCACTGTCAGGGAAGGCTTACCACAATTAACATAGTCAACCTAAGACTTTATGCTAGAAATTGTCCACTTATAACTGATTTTGGAATATCTTGGCTTATGATACATGAACAAAGACAAATAAATAGTAATAATAGCAAAAGCACAGTGTTTCATATATGATTTATATACAATTGTTAATATTTTGACATATCTCAATAGCTTGAAATTGAATTGCACTAAATATTTTTTCTTGTATCTACTGTTAAGTAGAAGTAGTTCATTATTTAAAGAGTTTATTATTAAGGCAATTAGTGAACCTCTTTTTTTTTTTTAATTTACCAACCTGCCACCAATTTGGATCTTCCCGGTTTACGATCTGAAGAATTTCTCCTTTAGAAAATTTCAAACCTGCTTCTTTGCATGGGATGAGGTTGTCATTATATGGATTGTAATCAAAATGACATTTCACAAAAACCTGAAATGTGGAAAAATTTACAATACTTAAACATTACAAAATACATTCTTACTAATTTATCTGTCAAGCTGAAGTAGTGTCTTTACCTACAGCATAAAAAGTTTGACATGATCAAATTTGCATCTTGCAAGTAAAATACAAGCTATGGAAAAAAAACTGGCAAAGACTATACCAGCTGAGAGAGTAGAAATGATCCGCAGCGCAAACCTTGGCTGAAGGAGCTTCACGACAAAAATAAAAAGCCAACTGCTCAATTTGGGCAATGTATTCCTGTTTGTACTTCAGTGTGTCCAGCCTTAGTATTCTGACTTTAAGTTACTTAAAAATATATACATTTCTCAGGATGTGAGCACTGTCCTCATGGTTTGTAGAATCCTAAGAATTAATTTTGCCATGAACTCCATGTTTTAAGATAAACAAGATATGTGAAAAGAAATTTGATGCAGGGGAAGAAACAGCGACTTGCATCAGTAGATTAGAAACATCTTTGACTTTTTTCTACCAGCTAGGAGAGCAAAGGAAGCAGCATACCTGCCTCAAATACAGCACATCAGGTAGCATTTGCTCAATGTAAGCACAGTCCTTTATACTCATGGACATTAAGACCCACTGCCTGAAGGAGTCTTACAAGATGCACTAATTTAGAGCAACAAATTACTTCTGCAGTGGAGAAACTGACAAGTCTACAGCAACAACAAAAGGATAAAGAATAGCAACCATCCAAGTTCCCTCCTAAAGTTACAGAATTCAAGCTCATCTGTTGAATTCAGTATGTTTCTGAATTCTGTGAAACGTCACCCGGACACTGATCATGTTATAAACACATGCAGTTCGCTGCAGTGTAGTGTGATTCTGGCTAGGTGAGGTCACTGGATGTGAAAGAAACAGGCTTAGAAGTATACAAATGCTTATCAATCTTAGATACTAATAATTTTTTAAGCAGACTTACATTAGGTGTCACCTCAATATACTGAATAATCCCATTTCCAACATGTACTTAAAGGCAAATACAGGTATTTAGCTTTTCTGCTAGCGTTAAATACACAAAATAATCAAAATATATCTAATAGAAAAATAATCTTACTCATTAAGTACCAAGTAGAAGTTATTTTGACAGAATTGTTAGAAATGTGCTACTGACCTGTTGAGGAATAACAGTGTCTCTGTAGCTGGGGAGAATCTTCAGAGTGACACTGCCACTAATATTTTTCAGCAGTTCCTGCAGTTCTTTTGGATTGTTTCCAACTTCATGGCCATTCACCTCTTTAATAATGTCACCTACATGCAGAAGACCTTGTCGATCTATCATTCCTCCATGGAGAATTCGTGCTATTACCAGATCATTGTTCTCAACTCTAAATGTAACACCCTGAAAGAGGCATGTGACACCTAGTTTACCATTGTTTGAATTTCAATTTCATTTCACCATCATCTTAAGCAAAAATATACATCTTTGGGATACTCTGTCTCCCCCAGTGAAAACAGACAATAATAGTTACTACAGTGTAAGAGTTTCTAATACACAGGTAAGTGTCAAGTGACACAAAAGTGCTTTCAGACAAGGTTTTCATGCGACTGAACAATGACTGTATTGTTCTTGATTGCATGCAGTCCTGTCATTTTGTATCAAGACAAAACAGATGTTGTATTAGTCAGTTACGCTAGCAAGTAATTCTGCCTAATGACTGCCTGTTCACTATGCCATAATTTCTTAAAGAGAACAGGATGGAGAACACACAAATGTCTTCCTGTTTCAACCTCTCAATACCCATCCTATCACCCATTAAATTACACAACATAATAAGGGTAAGAATTTAAACTTAATGCAAGAAATTAGGCACATACAAATGTTTTCACTCACACTTTAATTTAAAGACATATTCATCTTCAGTCACTTACTAGTGGTTCTCCTGCTCTTTTGTGAATTCCAAGAATACGAATAGCATCTACTGGAACAATTTGGTTGTTCACTGAAGAATTATTGACTTCTGGGCTAGAAGGAGGGGAATCATAACATTTTGAAGCCACAATGTCATGTGCTTCCAAGAGTGACTGCAAGGGAAAAGAAAAGGCCTTTTTTTAAAATCATGAAATAACCATTTGTAAGAAGTTTTAGTGCTGAATAACCACTGAAACTGACCCTTGGGATCAGATCTTAAAACTCCTATTTCATATAGAATACAGCAAGAATCCATTTTCACGTTTGTATGAAATATAAGTTCTTACATGGCCTGCTAACCCTACTGGCTTGGCAAATATGCCCTCTTCTGTAAATATAAGTGCTTCTTAAGGAAGCATAGGAGAAACGTAATGAATTTGGGAGGAATATGTGAACCTACAGGGAAGAAGATAGAAAAAGGAGTACCTACAATAGCATTTCACCTAATGAAACAGTATCCAAGCAAGTGCTTAAAGTAAACAAACGACCCACTGCAAAAAGATGAAGATAACTCATCATTAGATACTTGTGTTTTATGTAATAAAGTTTTCCTCCACAGTAATTTGGAAATAACTGTAAATTAAAGATAATTACAGGTATGTAAGGATTTCTAGCAATCTGCAGAATGAGTGCTTTCTGCTTGCATAAAACCAAGGCAGAATTCTAGCAGCAAATGAATCCAAGCGGACAGAATTCACATTTGGAAAACGAGAGGTCAGACCTTATACTTATAAATTAATGGTGTTTTCACCAGTCCACATATGTAAGTACAGACTAAAAGGAGGAGATCCAAATAAATATAACCATCTTTGGAAGATAATAAAATTTAGACTTGATGTTCTGGTAAAAAGGAACTTTAAGATTTAAAGAAAAGATTTGTAAGACAATATGTACAGGTAGAACAAGATAAAGCTTGTGAATTAGACAGCATTAAAGAGGAAAAGGGACACCTATAACCACCACATATCGTAGTTCAAGATAAAGCCTCCTGTGATGCACAGTCTCTCTGACAGATATAGGAAGAGGAAAACGAGCAAGTAGGAGAGAGAGCTATTAGACCTATCTTACCTCAACCAACACAGACGGCTTTGTTTCAAACACTGACCTGATGAGATGTGTTCATTAAGTTGGATTACTGACTGGGATCAAATAAGTAGCTAAAGAGAAGTCACAGAGAACAGGACATCGTAGGGACTATCAGTGGTAGTGACATGCACATGCCAGAGGAAAGCAGAAAACAGTACTAGAAAATGGAGTAGGTGGGCAGGCCTATGAATTTTACAATTTTGCTATGCAGTCTGCTCTATCCTTCTGTAAGTCACCTCTAACCTAAAAGTTGTGCAACCATGTTAGTGTAGTGCTATGCTCAACATGCAAACCCTCAAAGTGTCATTTTTGAACAGTCATTTTACACTGCCCACCACGTAATGACCCTACTGATATTTCAACTTGAGAATAGAGGGAGCTACTAATTCACCAATTCTGCCCCTGCCATTAAGAGTGTAAAGACAGCTGCTTATTGTGGCTGCTCCGATACTGTGGACGTAAACCAAATCAAATGAAATATGAAAAACAATCATTTATTTAAATCAAGCAGCTGTCAGATGGTAGCAATTTCTAATTCTTCATCATACAAGACGCATCCAATCCAGAAAGCAGAAGAACAGATCTCCGTTTGCCAATATTTGCAAGCAGCATTTTGGGTTCTTTCTACATTTCCAAAATGAAACCAACTAGTATCAACTATACTTTTTGACACATTACCACAGACAAAACCAAGTAGATGCACCTGTATGATACTTTGTTTTCTCTCTTGGTCACATGCTAGAAAAAATTGTTCCCAAAACTCCTGGCCACAAACCACTTTATTTCTCATGTAGCCTCCTCACACATGAGCATGCTTGTACAGCTCACTGCCCTTAACAGTTATATAATTTATGGATTATAATACAATCCAGTCAAAAAAAGACTACTAAGCAAACAGTCTGTGCCGTCCTTTTCAAATTAACATGTGCCATAACACTTCTCAGTTCTTAAAAGCCTCATCCCATCATTCACATTCTGATCCTATTTATTCACTCATTTTCATAGACAAGCATGAATTCGTTCAACTGCTACTTAACCACCTCTCAATCACAATCCTCCTTCTTCCCTCAAGGCAACCTCTCTTACCACTCTTCTTTTCTGCTCTCCAGCTACTAGCAAGACTTGCTATAGCTTTTTCTATGCAGTGCATGTACAAGTTGGTTCTTCAGTACATACTGCCCTGATGGCAAACCATCAGTACTGTGAAATTTATAAAAGCCTAATATTTTCCACACGCTGACCCCTGAAAAATTTAGTTAAAACTAGTCAAGGGGGGTAAAAAGTGGAAGGGAGGAAAAAAAGCAGAATAAAATGAGAAAAAAGAAAAGATAGGAAACAGGGAACAGACGGTCAAACATAATAGTATGACTATACATGCACCTATACTCCAGAAGCCAGTCCCTGACCAACATATCTTCTGTTAAAGTGTAAAAAAAAAAAAAAAAAATCTATAGTTTAGTATTTTCAGTACTAAATGATGCGTTCTAATAAGCTATTGCACCAATTACTTGTATACCACATTTAATACTTTTATGCCAAGGTAGGTTACAACTAAGATGATGCTGTGATGAAGCAGTACCATTCATTTGGAAAATATAGAATAAGCATCTAATACAGTTACATAATAGTATCCATGAAACTTTAAGACAGTTAAGTTCTTTGTGGTGGCTTGTTGTACACCGTTACTGAACTGGAGATGGGATGCAAATTACATTTTGTGTAATTACAAATCACATGGAGTTTTTTTTTTTTTCTTTCTTTCTTTCATACAGGTCCCTTCTTGCAGAATTTGGAATGTCTCCCTGGAACAAATGAAGCAGAAAGGATAGCTCTTACTTCCGTAGTAATTAATTAATTTTCTGTTTCTTCTTCAGAGAGAGAGACATAGAGTCTCCCCAGGTCTTAAAAAGAATATTGTATCCACATTCTGGTCTGCAAATTTTCCTAGAAGTTCCTGTAGAGTGGTCATTACTATGATATCAGTTAAATAAAAACACTTACTTGAAATAATGCAGCTTTGTCCTTAGTTGGTTTTAGTGCCTGCCTCCAGATGGGGAACAGAAGCACAAAATTAGGGGCCAAAAAGTACACTCTAATTTTAGGCTTCCAAACTGAATCACATCAGATCTATTTTTAAAAAGTCAGTAGCTAGCTGCTTTTTGGCTGTCTGCAGCAGCCCAAACTGCTCATTGTTTCAGCAAATGAGACTAAATGTCTTGCAACAGGCACTCAGAAAATAAAAAATACAAGTTTCAGTGCTTCAGACTTTTTTTTTTTAAGTGAACTCAGTAATTCTGACAGAGTGAAGGATAGTTTAGTTCTCAAAGGCAGCATTTAACTGTCTTAGCCATTCAGTAGGATTTTCTCTTCCTTTAGCTTCCTACCTGATTCTTTGTGTACCATCCAGGGTTTTGCAGCAAATGAAGTAGGGAGCCCTAGAAATAGCTTATTTCTCTCACATACCCATGACTCACCCAATGGTATAGTGAAAGAAGGAGCATGCAATCTTGTTCATAGCATGTAATAAACATGACATGAATTTTTAAAATGGGTTACAAAAAAGAGTCAAACAGCATAAGAGTAAGTCCGACACTGATGCTAAACAAATTAGAAGTTTCTGAAAAAAAAAAGAAAACAACACCATAGAATGATTGAAATATTTTTGCACTGGAACTACCAATTCCTCCAAACTCATCTTCCCCCTGTCCAGTTCCAATTTCTACTAAGGGATCAAAGACTGATTTGAAGGTTCATTCACCAGTAAGTCTCCAAATCATAGTCTTTGATCCCTTAGTCATGATGCCCTTTTGGACACTTAAGAAGAACACAAGGGAAGCCAACATACTGTTCTTCAGAACAGGCAGAGGAACTACCAGCACTCACAAGAGCTGCTACATTGAAAGTTGAGGTGTTAAAGCGTTCCCCACTTCCAACAGGCCATAATACAGCTTGACAGCATTTCCAGCATCTATGTTAAACAGAAATGTACCTCATTGCTATGCCTGTGTAACGTAAAACTGAAAATTTAGAAAAAAAACATGTTTTAACTCGTATACCCAAAAATGTTTCTATGACTCTATACCTGTCTGCCAAAAGAAGCACATTTATACTGTGGCAAAAGGTTTGCTTATGTTCTTATACAGGATACATATAGCAAAGTGCTAAAGCCAAGTGAGGTCTGCCTAGAAAGTCCAGAATCCACCAAGGATTTACAAACCCTAAACTTCAAGGGCCAGTATGGAAGCTGATAATAGAATGGCAGCTATGGGAAAACACCTCCTTTTGACAAGTATACGTCAAAATTTCATATATGTTAAGTAGAGCAACAGTGAGAGGGATGAAGAGTTGCAACTTAAGCTCACTGCAGATCACACGGCGTAAGAGAATCAAGTTCATTTACTCTGCAAACTGTACATCTTACACGAGTATGAATGCAAAAAGCTGAACTGAAGTGCAGAATGGACTATATCCGGAACTGAGACCACCTGGAAAAGCTAAGGATGAAACCTTCAGGTAATCTCCAGTGTGCATGTAGAGACTACATGTTTGTCCAAGACTTGTAATAGAAACAATACCATGAATGAAGATGTACTTGAGGTGATATCAAAGACTAAAATCATGCTCATTCTTAACCCCACATGACTACTTCTTTACCCTGCATTCAGAGTAAAATCCTACATTAAAAACTGGATACAGTTCAGTTTATGTTTAATTATTATACTTAGATCCATATGTGTACAGTGATACAGTGGGTAATATACAGTAAAAAGGTGGCACCTGAAAATGAGGCTCCTTCAGTATTCCAACCAATTCTGCAATATTTTCATCTTTATTTATCAAAGGACTGATGTCTTCAAGAATTTCATTCACCAGCTCCAGGTTGTTGTCACTGACAGCCTCAAGTTTAGAATCTTCTAGTCGCTCATGAGCCTATAAGATAAAATAAATATATAAGACTATGATATAAGTAAGTTTCAAGTAAATAGTACTTCCAATTTATAAACCTTTTAATGAATTTTTGGTGCATCCTGCAGCAGGAAAGCAGGGACAATTACATATAGTCTAATACATACATTTTATCTTGATAATTGCTGAAGGATTTTGCATCCTTAATTACATGACACAACCAACTTTGTAAGTAGCACCTGTCAGATGTGCTTGCATGTCTGTATTTCCTATTAACTCCATGCTACATACATCAAAGAGTCCCTTCTGAACAGTATCGTGCCTCAGATCTTTTCTGCTTCAGAATCCAGTACAAGTACACCTTCTAGGACAAAAAAATGAAATATGGGATCTGCTCAGAAAAATATCGAGTCTGCATTTAAGAAACATTTACCTGAGGCTCCTCCTACTCAGACACCTTTGAATAGCAAATTCTACAGGAAAGCCTGAATAACTGAAGGGAATTCTGAAAAAAGTCTACAGCAAAGAAGGATAACAGCATCTTGGGCTGCATTAGTACCAGTGTTGCCAGCAGGCTGAGGGAGTTGATCCTTCCCCTCTGCTCAGCACTGGTGAGGCCGCACTTGCAGTCCTGTGTCCAGTTCTGGGCTGCCCAGTTCAAGAGAGACATGGGCATGCTGGAGGGAGTCCAGTGAAGGACCACTAAAATGACAAACAGACTGGAGCACCTCTCCTCTGAAGAAAGGCTGAGAGAGCTGGGAATGTTTAGCCTGGAGAAGAGAAGGCTTAGGTGTGTGAGGGGGTCTCATCAATGTGCAGAAATACCTGAAGGGAGGGTGCAAAGAAGGCAGAGCCAGGCTCTTAACATTGGTGCTTACTGATAGGACAAGAGGCAATGGGCACAAACTGAAACATGTGAGGCTCTGAACATCAGGAAATACATTTTTACTGTGAGGTTGACTGAGCGCTGGCACGGGCTGCCCAGAATGGTTGTGGAGTCTCCCGCCTTCGAGATATTTGAAAGACATCAGGACATGATCCTGGACAAGCAGCTGTAGGTGGCCCTGCTTGAGCAGAGGCGTTGGACAAGATGACCTCCAGAGGTCTCTTCCAACCTCAACCATTCTGTGATTCTGTGACTACTTTTCATCTCTTTCTAGAGCAATTGCTGCAGACATAACCCTTCCTAAACATTGAAGGTACTTAAATTCATTCAAAGGTAGGAGCTTTGAGCTGCAAGAGGAACACCTCATAAATCAAAATGCTTTGCTTATTTATTATAGGCAGCTCTGTATTATAAAATTAGGGAATAAGAGGAGGCCAAAAATAGCTAAGAGTCTCAACACATTCTGAATTAAGAGTTATTTGCAATGCTGTAGCAACAAGAAGTTAAAGAAAGAACAATTGCTGTGGCAGGTAAAAACACAAAAAATAACAGATTAAGAGTCCTCCATATATACTTCCCATATATGTATAATCTGAAGGTATGTGCACATATCTACTTTCTTATCAGTGCTTTAAAACAGATGTTAAAATAAAATTTTGCTAAATCCAATAAACTTTGTTCCCTGAAATCATCTGTGTATTGGATTTTACTTCGTATCTATAAAATGGCATTTCTGCAGAATCAATGATCAAACAGTGGAAAGGCTAACTTAACATACAGAGAGGCATTTCAGGCATTCCCCAACACCCACAAAC
Source organism: Anseranas semipalmata (assembly GCA_013399115.1). Classification (NCBI taxonomy): domain Eukaryota; kingdom Metazoa; phylum Chordata; class Aves; order Anseriformes; family Anseranatidae; genus Anseranas; species Anseranas semipalmata. The sequence continues at coordinate 250,984 of VXAA01003208.1, forward strand.
CAAATGACCATGATTACAACATTCACAGGGAGCTTGGCACCTACACACATGCTCCTTAATAAAGGAATGCTAATTTGTACATAATATGTACAGTAAACAATATCTTCTTTTAAAAGTTCCCTTCTTTTACAGCAAGTAGAAACTCAGACCTATTGACTTTTAAACACACTCTAACTGCAAAACTATAAGATTAGAGAATTTGGGTTACTTCTTTTCCCACTTTTTTTCTTTAAAATGTTACCACTAACACAGAGCTTAATATAAATACAAACATCACAGAAACACAGAATGATCTAGGTTGGAAGGGACCTCTGGATCTGGTCCAACCCCCAAAATAAAAAAATTAGTTTTCCTTTGCTAATGGAATGCCTGCCAGTACGTCCTTATACATCTGCTGTAGTAAAGACATCTTCATTATAAGAACATTCTATACTTCGGTGAATGCCGTGTGTCTTCACCAATCATTTCTGATCACTGCAAATCAGCTTTGAAGTTATTTTTATCCAGTAAGAGAAACAGACATGCTATTAGGCACTTCTCTTCTAAGTTACCAGCAGAACAGAAAGTTTGCCAGTCAACAACCTCTCATCCTGTAATATGTTGGGGAGTAGCAGAATATGGAATGATATGAATAATTAAAAAAAAAAATGAATAGCAAACTTAGATACTATAATATTTTTTATTTCGGTTCATAATTTCAGAAATGCTAGATCGAATCTTTTAACTCATGTTCAAGTGATAAGGCTTTTGCCTCCAACAATCTGAAATCCTAAATACTGGACACCATATTTCCAGATTACTCCTAAGATGTTTCCTTGGTCTGGGTTAGGCCTCCATCTGATATGCCGTAGGCTCTGCTATGAAACTAAAAGCGTTGCATTTAGCGTGATTGCAGAATAGAAGATAAAGTTTTGAGGTTCAAGAGACAATCCAGGCGAAGAGAATTTTGATAAGATGGTTGAGGAGCAAAACTGAGTAAAATCAGTGTATGTTTCAAATTCAACAACTGTTTTCAAGAAAAGCATAACAGTTCTAAAGGCTAGTTAGGAGTGAACATAAATATCAATAAATGACATGAAAATGCATTTTACAGTGATTTCGGTTACTTTCCCTTTCCCCTCAAAAGCCCCTTGAAACATATACAAATTGGAAAAATTTGGTAAAGACAAACTAAAACACAAAAACCTACCACCCACTGAAGAATGGAAAGGTACAGTAAAAGAACCCTCTCCCAGAAAAGATCTGTAATTTCCACCTCAATGCCTTTATTCTAGACAGGAAAAGAGTGAATTGACTTTAAAGGACTAGCCAAACTTGGCATTGCAAAATATTATAAGCATATACTACCCTTATTACTTGCCTTTATTTTTTTAAGGACTGAAAAGAAAAAATAAGTTTCTTTTTGTCCTTTTTGACTATAATATAATGATCAGTCTTAATAGCTGACTAACTAGGGGAAACAGTTCTAAACTAAAAAACAGTAGGTTTAGATTAGATATTCGGAAGAAATTCTTCACTGTGAGGGTGGTGAGGCACTGGCACAGGCTGCCCAGAGAAGCTGTGGATGCCCCATCCCTGGAGGTGTTCAAGGCCAGGCTGGATGGGGCTTTGGGCAACCTGGTCTAGTGGGAGGTGTCCCTGCCCATGGCAGGGGGTTGGAACTGGGTGGTCTTTAAGGTCCCTTCCAACCCAAACCATTCTGTGATTGTGTGATTCTAATCAAGGAAACTGAAAAGGCTTTTACATTTCTGGCCTGGTCTGAAACAAACGTGCACAAATAATCTGACCATCTCAGGGTCCTGTGAGAATTCACTATTCTGATAAAACTAGCTCTTCTAATAGAAAAACAAGGTTGGTACATTTTCAGAGACAAATGTATATGTATGAACTATATACATTTCATGAAATGTTATTGTTTTGATCTTGACCTTATTTAGTTCTGCCGATTAGGACTGGGGCTTGGGGTTTACTTCCGAAATAATTACAAAAGAAAAAAAAACGAGTATGCTTATGCCATATGGACACAGTTAAAACCTTTCAGCATTCTAGATAAAGCAAGTTTATAGTTAAGATCTTGTCTGTTTCCATTACAAGCACTTTTTTTTTTTTTATCTGCTGGTCGTTAAATTCCCCATAACTGTAATTGGCCATTAAAGTACAAATTCTTGATAAGAGTAAATGCTTTGCAATGAACATTTTCTTCATGATAAATATTAAATTAAAGTTGAAGTATGTAACAGATACTGAAGCAGGAAACAACTCTAAGCAAGAAAATGTTTAACTCACTCCAGTAAATTTAGTGCACAAATTTTCCCCTCTGCAGTCATCTCACCAGCAGATGTGACACTTCCATTATTTGTATGTTTATTGCTATGCAACTTCTTCCACTTGTACCCAATGTTTTTGAACAGTTAAACAGAAGTGAATTCTTATATGAATTCTTATGAGATGTTTTCCTTTCCAGATTTTGTATACTGAGCAAAATCCATGCACAACAATTTTTTAGCTTTACAGAGTATTTCATGGCTGCCCAGAGGGCATCACTTCAGATGTCTATTCATATTGAAGTGATAGCTATATTTAACTGTTTTTTTCCTCATGTAAGGAACTTATTTTTATGAAGAATTAGAAAGAATATAAGGGCTGTATAATATTGACTGCATCTCCTTATGATAAGATAAACTACATTTTAATTTCAGAGTCCAAAGAATTTTTGTAAATGTCACCTTACATACTTCTCATTACTACCACCTATGAATAAAATATTTGCATAATTCAAGACCGCAACTAAGGATAACCCATGTCTGAGCACTGCCAATCAAAGGTCCCAGTATTACTCTGAGATCTAGGAAAGGGCCTGGAGAGAATATTTCACCGGGTTGATCAGAAAGCCATTTTGAGCCAAAGACAAAAAGACTTGTTTACGCCATGGGGAAAAGAAGGTTATTGCTCTCGCTTTTCATCTTTAGCAAAAATGCTAGAAGTCAGAAGGCATATGCGTTTTGCACACAACAGTGGTCACAAGACTATATTAAAACCAACTACTTCTAATTTCAAGTATTTTGACATTTTCTTCAGAAAAAATTTTAACACATTATTTCTGGAGTCTCTGAATTTTTCTTCTTTCTGTAGATTTTCCATGTATCAATAAATCAGTGTGCAGAGAAATTAGATTATACCAAACATCTGGCTATATCTGTTTTTAAGAACTCCTTCAACTCTTTAAAACAAGACATACCGTACATAAAAGCCACTGCTGATACCTCAGTCCATACTCAATGTTCGCACAATAGTAACAGTTATAATATTCCCAGATTCTACTCAGAGCAGCAAGTTGAAATACCTTAGCAAGTGATCTTACAATAGGGTTTTCCATAATTCCTTTGAGAAAAATCAGATCTATTTCTTCAGCGCCTGTTGATGTTGGCAGATCAGTAAGGTTATCCAGTACCTGCTGCATGGCTGCTGGAAAAAAAAAAAAAAAAAAAAAGTAAGTACTGACTGAAATAGCCTTAGATAAATAGCAAAAAAAATCTGGAAAACACCACAATATTAAAATTAGAAATTGTAAGCAGCCAACTACGTCTACTGAGAGCAAGTAGACAGAATGGAAACTTCCTTATTATTATTATCATTATCATTTAAGGTATCTATCCAAATCCTTGCCACAATCAACTTAAATCCAGACCCCGCACATTCCTTTTAACATTCACTACTACTTAAAGGCTGAGAAAAAAATCAACAACTATGTATACGATACACATAATATTCCAAATACAATAGAAGCAACTCATTCACGACTGTTTTTGTTTCATCTCTCTTTCAGAGAAAGTTTTCAGCCCTCATACATACATAGACACACCAAACAACTACAAGTTTTAGAATGCTTGTACAGGCAGATGTCACTGTTTTTGAAATGAACACAAGATTTCGATTTTTTTTTTTTTTTAACCAAAAATGTGCTGTCAAGGAAGCTCTTGGACTTGTGTCCATCCCCAGCAGTCATTTACAACCTCCAGTTCGGACTTACAGCACTCTGGCGCTAAGTGTAAGTGGTGCAGATGCTAGCACCAACCTGGCACCACCGCATACTGCACCGGGAAGTGTATGTTAGAACTTGAAATATGCTGCACCTGCATGGAACCCTCAGTGGAGGTTTTCCTGGCTATCTCCAAACTCACAGAGAGAACTACAGCAGCTTGGGTTGCAAGTGAACAACGGTACCCAAGAAGAAGCCAGCAAATCCTACCATCCCAGCTGTCTTGTCCCACAGTGTCATCTATGAGGTGAATGATGAGAATTTATTGTGTCCTTCAACGCTTTTATTTAAGATACAGTTGAACAAAATAGATCCTTTATGTTAGACAGCAGGTTCAGTACGTTCACGTGCTACGGAATTGTTGCGCATTTGGGTGTGTGTGCAGGAGCCCGTAGCAGGTACTTCCCAGGCTAGCTCCAAGCTTGCAGAGATGAGCACGTGCAAGCTCAGGCTAAGCACAAAAGGGGGCACCACTGAAGAAAGTCATGATGTCCGTCACAAGGTAAATGGTCATTTTTTTCATTTTTTCCAACGTATGACTAAATATTCTCATCTTGTTAGTATTATCCTAGTAGTGAATAACCTGTTTACAGGTTAAATGTACTGTTAACAATGTACTGTTCTTGTTTTTAACAGTATTCTTTCAAACTCCTGCGGAGTTATGTGTGCGTGCTCAGACAGACACATACACAGGCCTACTAAAAATTTTTCTGTTGAAATCCCCAAGAGGGTGAAAAGCGTTAGAAAAACCACTGTGTACTGCAATACTCTGCACGCTGCATAGCAGCGTATATCAAGAGAACCAGAAAGCCTATATGCCCCTTCTCCCACACAAGAATTTACCCTTAACTTGCCTCGTTGCTTTATAATGAAAGCTATTATGAAACACAGCAAAGTAAGAGACAAACAGCATTTCTCAACACCTACTTTCTAATTTGAATGCTTCCTAGAAAATTCCATTTCAAGAAAAGATTTTCTGACCGTTCTTTCTCTCAAGTGGAACTGACTTTTCAGCAATCAAATAATCTTACATACCACATTTTAACTACAGCAGTGAATGTCAAGACTTCATTTTTTAAACGTTTTAACCATACTTCTCACTTCCAAAGAGTGAATCCTCCCTGAAACCATGAGTAGGAAGGAAAATGACACTTACATTATGCTTTCAGAATTTGAAGCAATAGTGTTTCTACTTTTTAATAGACAAAGTGCTGTTAGCAATCACACATGTTGCATAAAGTCACCAAACCAACCTGTAAATAGTCCATGTCTTCTTCAGACTAAGCATGTCCTCTATCTTGACCAGTTAAACTCCAGCTGCATAAGACATTCCTTAAATATCTCCATGTTAATAAACTGTTTCCTACATAACCCCTTCAGAATTCTGCCCACCTTAAATGATCAAATTTGAAAATAAAATCCCCTCATAAAAACTTTACCATCAAAGAGAAGCTGTTGAGAGCAACATTGAAGCTTCACGAGAATGACTTTCAAGCTTTGTATGGCTAGAACAGGGTATTTTCAAATGAATTCACAAATTCTATCACCAAAGGTGCTGAAGCATATTCTAATGTTCTTGGAAAGCAGCAAACACCTTTATCAAAAAATTCATAAAAGCAGAGTCGCATCCCAAGTGATCAAAATTAAAAACATTGCAATGCACCTGGCAGTTGCCTCCTCCCATTGCAAAGCCCTCAGGCTTTCTGAGGGTCAGTCTTCTTGGCTATAGCAGCACTTCCTCAATATTAGGAAAAAAAAAGAAAAAGCAGATGTACATAAACTGGGATAAAGCACCATTACTCAACCTGGACTGACCCTTATGTTTGAACACAACATGGGACTCTACTTTGTCTCAGTGTAGCTACTTCCCCAGCTTAAAGGAAAGATCTTTCTAAGTAGCTGAATAAAAAAATAATACTGTTAAGTATACTTTTTTATTTTTTAAACCAGCTACAAGGTAAAGCAAAAATTTTGAGTATGAGAGAAAATTTTAAGAAGCTTCAGCAGAGGTTTTGCACCTGTTACCCAGTACACAGTAACTAGATATCAGAGCAATGTTTATATGGTTAACTCATCACTCCTTTATATTCACTTGGCAAAAAAAAAAAAAAAAAAATCAGAACATGACCAAATGTTGTCTTTCCAAAAGTAATCAAGAGCATCTTCCAACAGGAATTATGTCAGTTGGTTTATTTATTTATTTTCCCCCAAAGGGCAGTGATACATGGGGACGGCAGAGAAGCTTTTCGTGATGGACTAGGCTAAGCACTGTAATCTCACCCTTTTTAATTTATTATGCAAGTCATGGACCAACTTCAAGTGTAGTTCCCTTTCAATGTGAAATGCTAGTATTTGCTCACAAATAAAAATAGCTTTGAAAGTTTAAGCAACATCTTTACCTACAGATGCATTTGATATTTATACAGGTATTTTCAAGCAATTTGATTTACTTAGGGACAATTTAATTGGGGGAAGGAAGGGAAAGGGAAATACACTTTGATAAATGTGTTAGAGATCCTCCTTTTACATATCTATTCAACAGTCTTTTGTTTATTCATTTCTAGGAAAAGGTCTTATTAAACTACAACCAGGAGGAGATACATTGTTTCCTGGGTTAATTATAATGATCTTTCAGAGCAACCTAGATATACACCGAATTTCAAGTAGCAGTGTTAATTGACACTTGAGTTCTTTTAGAAAAGTACCTTATCTTCAGAGCAGCAGGAATGAAAGCTAAAGATGTAAATACTCACAAAGGGATGCTTCACTTAAAAGATCGGGTCCCACCCAGAAAGAGACAGATGGAACTAAGGAGTTTAGAGATCACCATACCAAAGTATCCTCTCAAACACTGCATTTTGAGCCTCCCATCTCTTCTCATCTGGTAAAATCTGCCCTTGAAATGTTGATACAGGTTACTCGCTGTGGGAAGCAGGGAAGGCAGAGGGAAAAAGATGAGCAGAACCTAATTGTAAGTCAGGCATATGAAAACTAAGGACCACAATGAACACATAGCCTGGTAAGCCACCAAACTGCATAAGCCAGGTTCTCAGGAGCACTCCGTATTGTTGAATACTTTGGTGTTCAATAAAAACGAGTCGTCTGCTTTTCCTTCAGGGGAAATATTAACTCGGTCTCTCTTGCCTCTCTCATCCCATCTTTTAGAGGAAACTGGTAAAAACATCCTAACTTTGAGAGCTCTACTATTTACCTCCTTCTCCCTCCAAAGACAAGCTTTTTTCTATATATTCAAAGACCTATCTGGGTGAAACTTCAAATTCTCATCACAACGAAGGATTTGCTTTTGCGAGGACAACAGGTAATAAGCATGGGTACCAAAACCATCTAGGAATACAGACATTACACAAAACATACCTTGACAACAGCCTCCAGACAGAGCAGTAGGAACTGAGCAGCAGAAACAGGCTTTCAGTTGAGACAAGGTGTTGAAATAAAGGTACTCTTAGGAAAAAGTGACAACAGAATTGAGTTTGAGACGGGACTCCTAAGAGAAAATGAGATTACTGTGGGACACCCTCCTCTCCAAGCCCCTGGAACAGGGGCATACACACACACACAGCTCATTTCCACAGTCAATTTTCAAAGAACATTTTCATAACCATAGAAGGTTTAAAGCCTCAAGCAAGGCTCAGCAGGAGTGTACTACTCCGCTGTGTACATGCACTGAACAATTTAATCCTACTATGCATATGACTCCATACGCAGAGTAACTAGGTTGTCATTTGAACCCCACATCAAAAAGGGAACGGGAGATGCAGGGGGAAGGAGTGTTAATTGATCTTTGTAGCAATCACCGTGCATCCTGAGGCATAAGAATACAGAAATCTCACTTATGAATGTAAAATTTACTAACCAGCATTAACTCCTCCTAAATTCATGTACAGCTCTTTAGATAACTAAAGAAAGGTGCTTCAAAGGTTTCGTCTACATACTGTACCTTACAATAGTAAATTCAGATCAAATAAAAGTAAAATATACTATGACAGACTCTTCTGTTCCTGTATTTGTAGGAAAGACAGGTTTTCAACAAGCTCTCAACTGTGACTCTTCCATCAAATTTGATTTTACTTTTTCTTTCAGTGCCTAATTCTTGTCTAGATTAATTCTATGTAGAGGAAAGAGGAAGCATACATTTAAATAAATTTTCCAGATTTACAGACAGAAGACAAATGTGTCACTCACTGGGGAAAAGGAAAACTTTCCAGAGTGGATACCTTGCACAGCTCAATTTCATTTTATTATTCTCCGAGCTTACAAACGAACAGGGGATTAAAAGAAAATTATCCATAATATACTCAAATAAACTTATGCATATTTATTTTCACACGATCTACTCATTCTTATAGGGAGGTATGATAAATACCTCAAGGACCAGTGGTGAGGCTGGTGCTTCACACAAGATCTAGAAAGTTAGATTAAAATCTCTTCGCATACACAAACTTTGGAAACAATTTCTTATGGGACTAAAAACCTTTTCAAGAGGGAAACATCCACAAGAAAAGTTTCACAAGACACCCAATATGCACAGACAAAAGAAAAACTGATTTGTAACTCATACAGCCCTTAACCAATGGCAGCTGTTCCTGTTTCTTCCACTGGTGTTCATGTTTATAAGAAATGGATTTACCCTTTAACACACTGCAGGCAGGAAAAAAAGAAAAAAGTTATTCTGAATTGGCCACTTCCCTCTCAGTCACAAATTAAAACGTTTTTTTGCAGCCTACGCCTGAGAAAAGGAATACCTGTGAACAAATTAACATTTTGAACTAGTACAAACAAGTTCATTCACTAACAGACTATTCACTAAGAATATATGAAACACTGGCAAAGCCCTCTGTTTCTAGTTAAAGCTTCAGAAGCCAGGATAAGACAAAAATCTCTGGGAAAGCACCATGCAGTGAGCACACACAGCATTATGTTTACATTGCCACAGCCAGCAACCAAATTCACCGAGCAGAGATCACATTTAGAAGTACCTCCAGACGAGCTATAAAAGTGATGTACAGCGGCAGTTGAGTCCCTCTGCCATGCTACAGATCAGTTGCATAATCCCACGCAAAGTACGCCTACATTGTTTGCTGTAGTAGAGTACAGTGAGGCTTGGGCTCTCGAGCATCCATGAACTGTGCATCTACATCAGTGTGAGGTTTTATCCAGGCTTTTTGACAAATAATTGCCATGCAGGGAGCATTGGGCTAGTGCTGCTATAGTCCTGTTGATAACCAACTGAAATATTTCTGGGTAGCACTCCACTGTAACATCCTGGAGGCACATTTTCTAATCAGGACCCCTTCCTCATTCAGCCTACTCTAGAAACACAGTCAGATTGTTTAATGAAGGAGGCTGCTGCTGTCTGCAGCATGCATACCTCATTGACCGCGGAATCAGAGAAATGAATAGCATATATGGCAGTGAATTAGGAAAAGAAGGAACAGTCTAAATTGATAAGACAATGCTCTTCTGGAAATTCACATGCTACTCACTGAATTTTTGCATGTTGAAAAGAAATAACAGATGATTAGAAACGTTTTCTATTTTTTTTTATTTCATTTTCTCCTGACAAGCCGAGATTGAGCTATTTTAGCATAACTATAAATAGAAACTCAAGCAGTCCATATCCTTATCAAACCCAGCTCAAGTACATCTTACTTGTCCATTTTTTGTTGGGACTCTTAAGGTCACAAATGTTACAGGGGAAAAGCAAACAACATTTCCCCATCCTAAATACTACAGCCCTACTTCTTTCAGGCTATTCAGTTTATCTACAAAATCAAGAAGCGCAAATTTTTTGATGAACAGATGGACCTCACAGCTGCATCTTTTGGATAGAAAAGGACTATTTTAAAAATTATTTCAGCAAAGATAAAAAGGGAACAAAGCATCACACCTCCAAAAAGAGCTGAATTAAAATGTTATTTTTAATTTGCAGAGAAATATCACGACCAACACAGAGTAAGTCTTTTCTAACAGACAAAAGCATCTCATATAATGGTTTATATTGTTCAAGTCTAATCCCACAGCTAAAAGTGCTCTGCGGCAAATAAATGGTAGGAAATCAGAAATCCGCATGGTGATTCCTTTATTATAGTCTGAGCCAGCTAATGAATTTGCTTCTTCATTATGGCATTTGTGCCACACTGGAAGAGGCAGGAGGGCTTAGGATACATTCTGAAAGGTTCAGGAGATGCAATTATTTAAAAAGAGAATTCACTTTTCCATTTTTCTGCTTAAATAGCTTTCAAGCTCCAATACAAAAAAGTAGTATTTTCTAGTAAATTACAGCATATACAACCGTTTTAGAAAGTAAATCTTTAAAAAGTAAATCTTTTCCTCCTGGGGTAAATTCATGAAAATAACTGGACCAAGTTATGAAAGCTTAACTTAAGTGGGAACGGACTGCAGGACATTTCTAGTCCAACTTCAGGCTCAAAGAGGGGACAGCTATGAGAGTGCACCAGGTTGCTCAGGGCTTCATCCAGCTCAGTCTGGAAAACCTCCCCAGATGGAGGCTGCACAACTTCTCTCGGCAACTGCTTCCACTGCTCCCTAGCAATGAAAAAGGCTCTCCTTATCTACAGCCTGAATTTCTCTTGTTTCCCTCTGGGTCCTTTGTCTCTCATCCCCCAGCCAGGGGCCACTGAGCAGCCCTGCTCCTTCTTCCCGATAACCTCCTCGCGGGCACTGCCGGGCTGCTGCTGTGTCCCCCTCACAGCCAGCCCTGCTCGGGCTCAACAAGCCCACTGCCCTCAGCCTCTCCTCACTGCCCGAGTGCCCCAGCCCCCAGCCATCTCGGTGGCCCCTGCTGAACTCGCTCCAGCTTACTCAATGTCTTTCTTGCACTGGGGTCCCAAAACGGGAGCCACCGTTTAGATCTTGTCCAACTAGTCCCAAGTAAAGGGAGGCGACCACCTACTGACCTCCTCCTGCTGAACCAGCTCAGGCTGCTGTTGAGCCTTGCTGCCAGAGGACACCCCTGGCTCACGTTCAGCTCGCTGCCTGCCGACACCCCCAAGGCCATGTCAGCAGAGCTGCTCCCAACCGGGGGCATCCCAGCCTGGAGCGCTGCGAGGGCTCAGCCCACCTCACGTGCAGGGCTCGGCCTTTGCCCTTGATGACTTCCATGACATTCCCACTGGCCCATTCCTCCAGCACATCTAGGTCTCTCTGGATGCAGCCCTGCCCTCCAGCATGTCAGCTGCACCCCCAGGTTGGTCTCATCTGCAAAGCTGTTGAGCAGCCAGCTCTCTGCACCTACCCTGGGTCACTGCTAAGGACGTTAAACAAGACAGGCTCCAGCCCTGTAGGAAGCCATTTCTTACTAGCCTCCAGGTAGAGTACGGCCAATTAACCACTACCCCTAAGACCAAATGTCCAACCAGTTCTTTTCCCATCTGGTTGTGACCTATCCATACTGTAACATCTGAATGTATATATGAGGATTTTGTGGAGACTGTGTTGAAAGCCTTGCTGAAGTCAAGATAGATGTTTGCCCCTTGTCCACAAATCCAGTCATTTTATGTTTTAAATTGCTATAGAACAATGAACAGTAACATAATGTCCAGCCTTTATTTTCCAGTGCAAATTTACTGATCTGGCAGTAGGAACTGTGATAAAAGTAACAAGCAAAGCTGCATGATACCTACCATAAAGCAAAAGACAACTCATTTTTATCAATTCAGAAACCATATATCTTTCTATTGCATGTATTACACACACACACACACAGTGGCACAAACTCCCATTGGAGGCAAGACACGTGTGTTGTATCCCAGAGGGCAACGCTGGGCCTGATACTGTTTAACATCTTCATTAAGGACCCGGATGATGGGGCACGGTGCACCCTCAGCAAGTTCGCAGGTGACACAAAACTGCGACGAGTGGTTAACATACCAGAGCGTTGTGCTGACATTCACACGGACCTCGACAGGCTGGAGAAATGGGCTGACAGGAACCTCATGAAGTTTAACAAGGCAAAATGCAAAGTGCTGCACCTGAAGAAGGAACAACCCCAGGCACTGGTACACTCCAGAGCTGCCCATCTGGAAAGCAGCTCTGCCAAGAAGGACCTGTGGGTCCAGGTGGAGAGCACACTGAACATGAGCCAACAGTGTGCCATCACAGCAAAGAGAGTTAACAGTATCCTGGGCTGCATTAGTAAAAGTGGTGCCAGCAGGCTGAGGGAGGTGATCCTTCCCCTCTGCTCAGCACTGGTGAGGACGCACCTGGAGTGCTGTGTCCTCCTCTGGGCTGCCCAGTACAAGAGGGACATGGGCATGCTGGAGACAGGCCGGTGAGGGGCCATGAAGATAATGAAGGGACTGGAGCACCTCTGCCATGAGGAGAGCTGGGACTCTTCAGCCTAGAGACGAGAAGGCTCAGGGGGAATCTTATCAAAGTACATATATATGTGTACACACACACACACACACTATTCATGGGAATGAAGAGGACTGAGCCAGAGTCTTCTCGGTAGTGCCCAGTGACAAGGCAGGAGGCAACGGGTACAAATAAAAAACAACAACAACAGACAGAAAATTCCATTGGAACACAAGAAAACGCTTTTTTACTGTGCGGGTGGTCAAACACTGGAACAGGTGGCCCACAAAAGCTGTGGAGTCACCATTCTTGGAGGTATTCAGAACCCAACTGTGCTCAGTCCTGGGCAACTGCTGGAGCAGGGGGCAGTCCCTTCCAGCTTCAACAATTCCATGATCTTGTAATTACTTTCTGGTATCCTCCACTCAGATGGGAAGCTATACTCTTTCACACCATGTAAATATTACCTTTAAATAAATACTGGTAGCCCATATTGATGGCTACAGTGAAAGATAGAAATCTCTGCTCTTTCTGTGATATAAAAGGCCCCCGCCTAAACCCTCAAACATCATCAGCTCATTTATAGATGCCTGCATTTCTCTAGGGCACCTCAGGTGACACTGAAAAAGCTACGGTGTTGTTAATGATTTTGAGCTAAATATAAGAATTTTCACAACATTAAAGAAAAAAAAGAACAGACCCATGCCTCCAAATAATTAATTTATGAAATACTACTAAATTGCTAATATAGTATTTTACAGCTTCTAAATACTGTTCATTAGAAATTTAACGACTACAGTAAGTCTTTGCTGAATATCTGAACACCACCACTGCCTGTTGCCAACAAATAAATAAATTTACTTCTGCAATTTCTGAGAAGATTACACATTGCTATAAATATATAAAGCTTTTGCTCTTGTTGAATTTTCATGACAATTTGTGTTAATCTTCCTATAGGGTAGTACTAAGAAAGGAGCCAAGTTTTGAAATTGCTTCCATTTCCCCTCTAAATTTTATATGACACAGTTACAATAAGACATAGCTTAAAGGAAACCACTACTTTTCCTCTCACTATTACAACTGTTCATATGTTGCCATTTGGAAGAAATCATTTTCGAGATCTTTGGGGAAAAAAAAAAAAAAAACAACTTCAGAACATAGGCATTTCTTTGCACCTGCCAAGCTACACAAATATGAAGCCCAAATATTCCAGACATTGAAGAAATTATTAAAAAGCATTTAAGTATTCCAGAAATCTAAACCTCTTCGAGGCAGTGGAGGACTGTGGAAGGAAAAGGAGATATTGCATACTTCTGAAAGCCTCTACCTATAGTCCAGACAAGTAGGACAGTATATACAGAAGCTTCCATTGCAGGAAAAAAATTAAGTGTTCCAATATGAAGGAAACTAAAAACTCGACATTGTGCCTCAAATTACAAGCAGCAATTGCATTTGAAATGTAGAAAGAATTTAATGCAAAAGCCTCAGCCACCATACAGCACAAACTACAGTGCATAAAAGCAAGTCAACTAAAAGCTTTAACAAAAGGCTGAAATAAATTATTTCATTTTTTTAAGTGTTCTTACTTTTCAGCTGCAGATTTTAGGAAAGTATGTATTGATGTCACACAAAGATTACTGTACTTTAAATGAATACTAGCATACATCCTACAAAAAAGAATCAGTTTTGGTGAACAAAGAATGTACTTTAACTACTTAGTTAGTCAGTACTTTAACTACTTCAGTACTTCAGGTACTAAAGGATATTTTTTAACTCATTTTTAAATGAAGGCAAAAAGCATTCAGTGGATAAGCAGTCTAAGATACTACTTTGTACCCAAAGTTCCAGTACAAATTCAACAAATTTCAGGACAAGTATCCTGCGCTCCACCCTTAACTGATACAACAGGCTGAACTTACTGGATCACACCAATCATCTTCCCTGGGATTTTGCAAGAAACAGCTCGATGAAGAAATGTGTATTCTCTGCAGTCACATACACAGGCAATTAATGCCAGTATTTATGAAGCTTAAAATGCCAGCATAACAGATGCAACACAATAAGCACACCTTTTGAAGTATGCCTTTCCTTTTGTATCTTTTCAGCTCTAACGTGCACCCTTTCTGAATCAAAGCTTTTAATCTCTGTATTTCTGTCACAGAACTGACCAGCAAAATACTAACACCACAAGTGAAAACTAGTCATATAACCAGAAGCAAGTTACACGTAACAAAAAATAAATGCTTCAGTTTACTGCATCATTTTTCCCAATGGAAGAGTTAAGGTAAAGACATGCAGAACATGCTATCACATTGATGTCCTAGCTTTATCCTAAAGCCAATTAGAAATCAGTGAAGACACCTTCCTAAATCAGATTGCTTCTTTGCACAAATATTAAATTTAGGCCTGAAGAAAAATAGTGAACAGTTTTCCAAAGGGAAAGGAAAATTCCAGTTTGGGTGTGTTACATGCTTTCATCTTGTCACCGGTCTCCAATCAATACTGTCATAGTGGGTAAACGTGAGCTATGAAACTCCAAGATGCAAGTTCTGCCCCACATCCCAGCAGCAGCAGAACAGGCGGTTCACGTTTTGTTATGAACACGCATAACAAGCGTTTGCACTTTCATCTAGGCACACTCTACGTAGGCATATTTCCAAAGGAGAAAGCTAAAATTCACAAGGATTGTAAGGCACTCTATTGTTGCTGTAAAATGTCACGGCTCAGAACAACCCTTCTGTCATGTGCTATTCTGCAACGTGCTCTGGGTATGTCTGCAAGCAAGACAAACTATCTTTCAGTACATAAAATCAGATACTCTAGGCATAGCAGAGTAGCCACATTGTGTCCGCTTGTACAAGTAGTGACACTCTTCCAGTCCCAGCACCTCTGGAGACCCACAAGGAATGCGGTCACTAGAGATCCTGTTGGTTTCCCTCAAGTTTGCAGCTCGGGGGTGCTTGCATGCTTCCACCTGAAAGCACCTGATAACTCCCATCACCCAACAGTGATATAAGCTTGAGTGTTTTCTTCATCTCGGTCAATATAAAAATTAGCTTAAATGGTTCTTTCTGCTCCCTATTCTTAACCCAAATCTTTCCTCTACCGTAAATAAGGCATTCTCTCCTCTTCTATATAATAAGGAAAGAAGCAAGCCTTGCATAATTCCTCTGTACCTCTTCCCGTCCGCACCTTCTTCCCGTGCGGACAGCCAGAACTGTGCAAAGGACATCGGACGTGAGTCCCAGGATTGCCTTGCACAACACCATTAATATTTCCCTTCCTACTGATACAGATAGATCATGTGATCTATTTTGTCCTTCTCACAGTTATGTTACGCTGTCAGCTCAATCTACTGGGCTGACACATAATAATACAAAAGATCATTTTGAACCTCTGTCTCCTCCAAACCTTAATTTGTAGCTGAACTGCCCTTTTCCTTAAGTGCAAAACACCACGTGTATATTCTGTCCCATTGCTATTACTCCAGGCTTCAAATCAGTTTTTTCACACTTTGGTGTTGATCCCCTTTTGCTTCAGTGCACACTCTTAGACAAGGAACTTCAGCAGAAACCATCTTTCCTGCAGATACTGCTGCTGCTTTTACCATTACCACCCGCTACAAAAAGGTAGCTGTAGCTACCTGAAGCTGTGGCAGGAGACACTAAGGAATTCTAACAGTCGAGAATTTTTTGATGAAAGGCTTTGATATTCAGTGATGTAAAGCTGTATTAACACATTCTCAGACTTATTACATAGGAACAGCAGAACGCTTTTTTAAATGACCAAAAAAACCATTAAAACGCAGCACTTTCAAAAACTGATTGTCCCATTATGATGCAGCCACTCCAAAATCTACACCTATGCCCTTTTAATACATCACACCCATACATTGACACTTCATGCGTGCCCTGCTGCACATTTGTTATTGTGAAGTATTTAACTATCAATTCTAACCTAAAACATTCAAATACTTTTATATGAGGTTCTATTGCAGATGCTGCACAAGCATTTGAAAATTGCTCAACAAATTCATAAAAAACAGAACACAATCAGGACCAAGCACAAAATAAAGCCCTTTAGAAAAGATTTAGACTATCTCAATACATTATTTGATCAAAAAATGAAAGTGACTCTCATTTAAAATAGAAAAGATATTTGGTTATTATGTGATTCCTTGCTCCTTTTTCTACAAGGAAAGAAGACCCATCATGCAAGACAGTGTACAGGGGAGTTTTCAGTTAATTCAGAGTCTACTTAATTTTACTTCAAGTTTCTGCCTGTAAAGCAACCTGCGAGTGAAAAGTTTAAGACAGGAATGAAACTATAAAAACTATAAAATTTAAATCGTCTCTGGACCAGGACCTCAGTTTTCAGTTTTATAGCATCACCTTGTATATTTTGCAGAAATTTCATCCTAGCAGTTCATTCCTAACTTCTAACACATCCACTCAAATAACCCCTCTGTGCAAGCACTTGCCATCTCTGCTCAAACAAACTTGTTATGAAGCTGTAAAAGCAGGTGGCTAAATTAACAATTCTATAGTTCAGGATGACTTGCAACAGCAAAAGAAATGTTTTACTTACTACCCTTGTTATATGATGCAGTTCTTGTTTACTCTAGGTAAAGCCTTACCTACAAAAAAAAGGTACCAGAACACACTTGGAAGGTTCTAAAAATGTTACGGTAATGTTTTGGATAGAAAATGGCTTTTCCAAACTTGGTTGTAGAACAACATTGCTGACATTTTTTAAATGGGGAAAAATACCACATAAAACCTTTTGTACTTTAATACAGAGATGGGAAAACATGATGGCATGTTAAATGCTTACTTGACCTGCATTACTACCCAAAACACGTCATTTGAAAAACACGCTTCCCCGGTAAGACTATTCTAAACTTTTCTTTTAATTAAATGCAGTCAAGACTTGCACAATTACCTATTCATTATTCTCAACAGTTACTTTCCTTTAGTCCTATGAAGTGTATGGTCAAGAACCCCGGAAAAGGAATAACAAGATCACCTTGACACCCAGGTTGTGAAGGGAGCTGAAAAACTCCATGGATTAAGTCCCATTGAATTTAGTCATGCGTTTCATCTCCGAGACTACTTTTCCACAGTACACTGTCAGAATTTATTTAGAATCACAAATGCTTAATTAAAAGTGGGAAACTAAATTTCAATTTAAGAATACCTGGGCACAACAATGGGGGAAAAAGTTATTTCTAGTGGTCTTGGGATAGCTTACATTAAGAAACACATGTTTTTAAGAAAATTACCACTTTGAATGTTCACCACCTTCGCTTTCAAGTTATTTTGTAACTTACTGCTGTGAACACTGAAAGACAGTTTTCTGCACGTTATAGGGTGGATGCAGAAAAAAAAAAAAGAGAAAACTTTTAAGCAAAGGCATATAGTGAATAACTTGTAACTTGACTAAATAGTTACAAGTTTTCTAATTACACAATGAGTTTTAAACACCTTTCCATCCAACTCTTCCTTTGGAAAGTGGGATACTAGATGACAGAAGCTTGAGGACATAACTGACACTTCAGAGTAGTAGAAGGGCTGCAGTAAATGACAGGGAAATAAAGTATATTTCACACTCGGAAACATAATAATCAGCTTTCTACATAAACAAAAATCTTGCTTCCAACAACTATTGATGGCTTCATTCCCAGTGCCCAAAGAATGTACTTAAATTAAGTATGAAGTACAGCTACCAGAACTACACACTGCGAAGTCAGAAACGTGTTATATGCCCGTGTAACCTGCTGCTATTGTATCAAGCCCACACCCGTTGACATGAAGGTATGCAGAGCCTAGTAAGTCCTGTAGCGGAAGGCAGTCGCCTCACTTCAGTTTACTCCTCTTCTTTGATAGCAGTAACTATTCCAGTACATGCTTCCAGTAACCCACATTACAGAAATCACTCCCTCAATTACTGTAGCACAAGCCAAGTTCTGCACATCTTCGGTTCAATTACTTTCTTTTTTTTCAGAAGAAATTCTGGCAAATGAAAAGATAGCTTTCCTTCTTGGACAGTTCACACCACTGCAAAACTTAATCAATGAATACAGTCTATCAAGGCTTTTAGTCATTTTCCTAGACAGGTAAATCGCTAATACCTGAAAGTAGAAATGATTAAAACTACAACTTTTACCTATATATCATGATCTCTTTTATAACACGCTTTCTTGTGAAAATGAGGCCATGACCAAAGTTGTTTTTCTGAGTGCATCTGAAACATGAGAAAGTCTACAGAGGAAAAAAAAAAAAAAAAAAGAAACTTTAAGATCATGTCTTTCTGGACTCCAAACTGCAATTGCTGTTTCTTAAAAGCAGTTCGTACATATCCTTGTATGCTAACTCTCATCAATCCCATTCACAGTGAAATAGTAAAAGCCACAGACTCTCTTGGCTTTGACACAAGTCCTTTGTTCTGTTCTTCCCCTGTTGCTTAGGGGTCTCAGAGAAGGGAGGGTAGAGAGAGATGAGAAGAAGACATTAGCACAAGCAAGTACCTCACTGAGCAATGAACCCCAGTAGTTTTCTGGCAGTGGAATCTCTCAGATTTGCCCAAGTTTCTAGGCCCAGTGACTTGGGTATCAGTAGTCAGAATAACTTAGAATATAACTCCATCAACAGAAAAGAAGTGGAGAGGACTCTCAAAATAGCCTATTAAAGTCCTCCCATGTAAAATCAGAAACTGCAGGTTAGGGACTATGATTCTTCTCCACCCCCAACCTTGTAATCCCACTGAAACAGACAAATAATTTCATGTTTTGGCTTTTCCACAAGAAGGTTTTATGAAGTCAGGGTCTTGACCTGGAAAAGAGTAATTGCTTTGCCAACTGTCTTCAGCACAGCAGTTAAGAGGACTGTCTCATCACACTAAATGAGTTCTCAGAGCAGTCGGTCCCATCCACAGTAGTTTCTGCTTATTATACTCCCCATTAAATTCCTCTTTACCAGAAGTGTATTGGGCCTGAGAGATATATAAAAAGACAGCAATGTACCCTCCTATGGATAAATTGGTTCTTTGGACAGAACTAGCTTTAAGGTTGTGGAATAATTTAACATGAAGTTATCCTCAAGTTCCCGAGTGAACTTAAAAGGGCAATGATGTCTTTTTCCATAATGCTAAGATGCCCAACATTTTCTGGGTGTTACAAGGTCAAAAAACATAACGTAACATTCATAGCTACTGGCAACAGAGAAAACAAATACTGTCTCAGCCAACAGGTTATACAGCACATACAAGGTAATAAGAATCAAATAGATGAAGTAGTCATTGGCTCGTGCAAACTCAGCATTGAAGTTAAATGGCCGCATTCTTCCCCATCGTTTTGAAAGGTCTGAAACAAAACCTAGTCTAAGAAATAATGCATTTTCAGAAAATGCAATTTCCTGTTTGGTTGGTTTTGTTGGTTGTTGGTTTTTTGGACATCTCCCCCCACCCCTAAATAATCAGCTATATTTCTTTGATTTTCCACTACATTGGTCCTGGACACATGCCCAGAATCCAAATGAAATCTTGATTCTGCTTTGACTTTTAGGATACCCTGTCTTGTTAGCACGGCCCCCAGCGTACCTGCACACATTCCACTGGTCATGTGGTGCAGAACAAGGCTCACATTCAGGACAGAAACTGGTTGGCTGTCCCTCCTCAAAAAGCAGCTGAGATTGTCAAACAGCCTGAGCTCGCACTTCTCTTAACTAACAGATTCTGATAGCTCAGCTACATGCATGTGCAAAGCTGCAAGGCAGCGTGCTGGACCTTAGCTTGCTTTTTGGCCCAGCTGGGAGGGGAAAAATAGTTTGAGGAAACAGATGTAAAATAAACTACGTGCACATAGACTGCCAGAACACCTGTCCCTGGACAGATCCAACGGCAAAGCAACAAAGGCACAAGCCCAGCCGCCTGTTCATGCCAGGCAACCACTCACTGGATTTACTGGTCAACATAGTAGCATTAGTCTGCACGTAAGGATGCATTAGAAGGACCAGATCATCACGTTGAAACTCCTTTGGGAATACTCAGTTTAGAAGAGTATTTAGCAGTAATAGCAGAGTACACTGTTTGTTGTCTTTTTTTTCCATTAATATAATATCATTTTCATAAATCAAGCCTACTGATGGCACCAAGGATTTCTCCACAGAAACTTGCCATGGCAGCAAAAAGCAATGACACTTGATTCCATAAGAAGGTATTTGTGTTCAATGACTGAAGCAGTTGAAACATGAAAGAAGCTTTCTCAGCTGCAGAAATGCTGGCAGAGTGTCTGTTTTTCTAAACACGCTGTCAGGATTTAAACACCACATCACTTCTCAGCATAAGTCTTCAGGCCCAGATAAGCCAACTTTCACACAGAAGGAATCAACACGCTCCTTCTAATACCACAGAGGCTGGTCTGAAAAGAGCTCCTGTCAGCAGTAGTTCAAAAAAGAAGCCAAGTCTCTGCATTTAAAACTTCATTTCTCAAATTCATTACTAATTCCTGTCCAGTACAATGGATATCAAGGGCTATGAAGAAAAAAGATACAATCAAGCACGCATCACCTCGGCTTGACACAGGATTAAATTATGGCTGAAAGGGTTGAGAATTAAATAGTCTAGTGAATGTTTCTTAACAGATTGTAATTACTTGAAATTCACAATGCAATTACTTAAATTTCACATATGCTCAGAATTGTGATTTTTTTGAGTGTGTGCTAAATAAATGATTTGTTAGTATATTGAACAAGTTTAAGCAGAGTACACCAAGGTGCGTTGTAATTTCCTGGCATCGTGTGCCTCTTACACATTTTTTGCTGTGACAGTATCGGTAAAACCATGCTCAGGCTCCATATAACTGCTCTAGACCTACATTACACACATATACTGGACTACAGGATGAGAAAGAAGTGTATGAAGCAAATGGACATGCAGACATCCAAACATAAGATTAGCACGTGAACTATGATTCAGAATTAGCAGTTCAGATTTTCAGTGTCAGCAGTAAATGGAGTTTGATACCAATGGATTTTACACCTCTTTACACCCATGAGGTGTCAGTCTTCTCTGTTCCTACAGGTAGTGAGTTCAAATAATATTAAGCATTATCAAATCCATTGACCACCTCAGGACAAACAACATACCTGAATTACTCACAGTTGAATCTAGAATGCTAACAGCAAAGCTAAGGTAACACACAATGCCCTATCATCTTTAAGGAAGGGAAACAGATTCCAGAGAAGACACATGCTACAATAAAAGCATCCCAAACAAACTTTAGAGATGCATCACTTCTGACATCTAGCACAAAGATGCCTCTAACAAAAAGGCTGGCCGATTTTAATCCTTTGAAGGTTTTGTTGGATAATACTTTTGGGAGGGGTGGAAAACATTTGATTTGATCACCACTGAGATGCAGCAATTCAGGCTCATCTTAGTGTCATTTTTGCACACCGTCTAGCACTGAAAGATGGTGCTTTCACCGTGCTGGAAGGGGCAGTGCTCAAATGGGACTGCCACCTGCTCCACCTGTCTTCATGTACACAGCCTGGCACTTCTACCTGAAAGATGACATGCTGACTGCTCAGATTCCCAAAAGCTGAGCAGGTCCAACTTCCCACTCATTGTATTGTCCTTTCAGACTACTGCCTCAGAAGAAGTTCTTTTTTGTAGACAATATTACAGGGAAGTGGGATTCACATAGGAGGCATGCATTCTCGTTGAACTGTTACTGAAGAGATTACGCATATGTTCAGCTGCAAGCAGGTAAGTAGTCCCAATGACTTCAAAGTTAGGGTATCCGCTAAAGTTGTTTTTGGGAATTAGGCCAGAGAAAAAGAGCAAAAAGGAAGGAAGTGACCTACTTGAATGAAAGACTCATTCTGAGGTTTATAATCAGATCCCCTCAAAAGAAGCTGACATAAGGTATTTGCATATATTTAAGTCACATAGTATAACTCTCGATTAACCCACTTTGTTCACAAAGGTTATTCTTACTCATAATATGCCGAATAAGATGTTTTCAACTATCCTCCCATTCACTGCTTATTTCTGTTCACCCAAGAAAACACTCCTCCTGTTTTCTAAGAATACTCAAATGCTCAGAAAACAGAGTGGAGACTAAAATCAAAATGGCTTCTTAGCTGCATTAAAAGGATGAGTAGTTTGATTAAAAATAATCTGTGCTATAGACATTTAGAGATCTGCCTAACATCTTTAAATTCTATTTTAAAAGATGGCCAGTATCTAGAGTCCTGATTGCTCTTCACTTCTGTTGCCTTTCTTCATCTGGTTAACTCAGTCAGAAGCTGCCAATGAACTCTAAAAACCGTGCAATAAAAGCTTTAGCGGGACTCTAATCTTGATCACAGATAATCAAGTATAGTAACTCTAGATAATACTAGCTGAAATTAATGATGGGTTCAACATCTTTAAATGCACAGGAGTGTTTCGGGGCATCACTTGAAGAGACAGTCTTCAATCTACAGCTGGCAAGAATTTTTACTACTCCCCTCTCCCTTTTCTATACAAGAAGTACATGCATGCTGCATTTTATCTCAATTTTCTTCCCAAGAACTTGTTACTTCACCAAGAGAAAAGACACCCCTAGTCAGTCCTTACTTTCAAGATATCAGAAGATCAAACTATAGCTGTTTTTGAGAATGGAAGTTACATACAACATTGTCACTTCTCTCAGCAAGAAGTACCAATAGTTACGGAAAGACTTGCCCTCCTGGTAAAACCTGGGATAAAAAAAGTTGGCCTATCTTTTTCTGAGCTCAGCTGTTGCATTATTTCTAAACTTAGAAAATAGTAAAAGTAAAAAGACTATTTAAAATACCCAATATAATCAAAACGCCACATCCCAAGAAGAAAGAGCATCTCAAGAAGCCTTATCAAGTTCTTGGTAATGGAACTGCTCTTACTTTTACACACTCACCAACTTATGTCAAGGCTGAGAACTTATATGTTCCACTTATCCCAAACCAGGGGTTTGCCAGTGACTATACATCCTGTTCAAAGGTAATAAGAAAGTCACCTTGGAAAAATATTTTTAAACATATTTATTGGCACGTTGCTTCTTTATCACCTCTCCAACTGAGTGGAGAAAGGATCAAACACAAAAACCTTGACTTTTGCCAATAAGTGTGAAAAGATGAAATACTGAAAAGCAAAGAGGAAAGAGCCCTTTACATCTCTCTGGGTCACTGTCATCACATTTCCCACATATAGCAGAAACTATTTCTATAGCACTATGCCTCTGTTCGGTACAGCAACCACCGCTTGGGTTCTAAGATCTCGTATCAAGCTGACTTCACTGATCAAAATACATTTCCTGCTCACCTTTAACACAAGATGGTCTAGAAGTCCTGACTCCGTCCTTCTCACTTGCATCAGAGGACTAAACCAAGAACCTACCAAGAATGTATTTCCTGGCATCTTGAAAGTCACTGTGTATTACCATAAACATGGAAGTGTTTCCCAAACACTTCCGAATATAACAAACTGCTAGTTACCTGCAGAATGATTGAAGCGAGTGAAAGATGAGCCAGTTGCTATTGTTTGTTCCCAATTCTGAGTCTGGATATAGGACAATGTAAAGAAGGAAGAATGTTTTTTAATCACAAAAATCTAAAACATATCACTGTTTCCTTATCATCTATGCATTTCCACAGATTGGTTGAAAATCTGTTTCCAAGCACAGTACTGTCAGTCTGACTTGAAGGAGTATTTCTATTGCTAATCTTGCAGCCTCCCCTTCAGCTTCAGACGTCCGCCTGTTATCAGCACAGTGGTTCATGTGCACAGCAGCTTCACAGGATTCTATGACCCACCAACCCAAATTCCAAACTATTAAAACGTTCATTTAACCCCATCACTTTGCATCATTTTGTGCTTATTAGAACACCACACTGATGGCACAGGAGAGCCTTTAAAGCCACACCAAGATATTAGCCAAGGCTAGGTCCACCTTACGCAGGATGCCTATGTGGAAGATGGGATCAGAAGATTTCAACACACATTTCTGGAGAGCAGGTAAATATGCAAAGAGGCACATAGGCTCCAGCACTTGGAGGCTACACATCTTTCTGCTGTTCCATCTGAACACACCATTAGGCAGAATGAAGCAATGGCCCAAAACCAAAAAAACCTGTGAGGCATCCTGGTCAGTCTGACATGCTTCCTCAGCTATGTATATGGGTAATCATTAATCTGCTGCAAACTCACCTCCAGCTCTATTACCAAAACAAGAGTCAGCACTGGCTCAATCCTCATAGCAGTCTACAAAGCTACACATATCACATCTCAGTTATCAAGCACTCCAGAGAAAATCCATATCAATTATTTAAACAAACTAAAGAGTAATCCAGTCCAAGGATAAGAGTTTCTCATGTTTAGTCAAACAGATCTCCAGTGCACAACAGCAATTTATATGTGAATACCAGTCCATGAAGAATTTGAGACTAGTTTTGAAATGGAAGCATCATGTAAAAGTACACAATATGAATTACTTGAACAACACACAAACTTCATCTAGTTCAAAAAGTCTTCAGTTTAAACATTAGCTGGACTCTGGGAGATTACCTGGGTAAAATACCATACATGCTTACTTTGTTTTCATACTTTCCTAGACGTCTTATGGATGCCAGGCTTTTTGTTTATAGACAAGCATTCTGTTTTTATATATACATGTTTGTATACACATATTCTTAACATATAAATAAATACTATACTTTTAAAAAATTCCCTCTATATATGTATACACAGAGTTGTGTATGTATACAGACACACACAAACAAAAATAAAAAATGCATATTTTTAAAGAGCATTTAATGGACTGCCTGCCTGCTCCGACCTCTTAATCATAACAACCCGTTCAGTTCGGATGGGTAACATCTCAACATTGAGCAAAATCACATCAAGTAGGGGAAAGGTCTCGATGCAGGGTCTTTATTGTGTGCAACAATAGGGATTAGGAATCTTTTTCTCACAGGCAGCCATACCCACAGCTGGTTACCTGTGCGTGGTATTTTAGATCATCCTCTTGCATTTATACTTGCTACCCAGTGACTTAAAAAAAAAAAAATCGAGAAACAACGGCAAATGTGTTGTCTTTTTTGTCCACTAGGTGGACTTTCTTTCTGGAAACTTTCAGTCTCCTGCCTTTAGCATTAGCAATCTTTCTGCTTTCTTAGTTTTCAACCCCCTCCATGAAACAATCAGATCTTTTTGAAAGCTGTTCATGTGCAGGCCCAGGGCAATTACATAAGATGTTATTTTAGTTGTGAAAAACACATTAAATTCGGGATTCTGCCACTATTACAGATTAGCGTAAAGAATTTTTTCAGAAGTTTGTTGCTAAAGGTGTCTAGGTACTTGGGAACCATGATATGCTTCTTTATCTGGAAGCTGAATTTCAGGCCACCCAGACACTAGATGTTCTGGTCCCAGCTCCTTCTTATCAAGAGATGTGGACATCCAGAATAATTGTGCTGCGGCTTCTCTTCCGTCTTCTTGAAAATCTACTCAGAAATAATGTTAATAGGAGCTCCTGGTAGATTCTGAATGGTTTCAGAAGTTGCATTGCATATTGGAAATACGATATGGACCTTTGGTCTGATCCAGTGAAATCTCTTATCATTTGAAAACTTACCTTATTAAAGAGTAGCCAAATACTTTCAGGGTTGTAATGGAATCAAGTGTTGCATAGCTAGACTGCAGGACTTCACTGACAATGCGTGTATAACCAGTTTTATCCATTAATGTTGCATGTAACAAAAAAAAACTTGCATTAGCATATAATGCTCCTGCACTGTGATACCAGACGCCAACGACAGAATTAAGACGAACTGCCTCTATATATATTCTGACTGGTCTGGTATTCAACACAAACAGAAAGTCATGTCCTTAGACCTGAGAACACCAAAGATTTCCTTCTGCCTGTTTCAAAACAGCACTGTATTCTCAAACAACGAGGTTCAATTACATGTTCACCTTTGTAGATTTCTCTCATCTAGTGGTTAAGTGCATAGCTACTTTTAAAACCAATTAAAATCCAATAGAAACAGGCCATTTACATAAAAGCATTTGGACTTTGGAATTAGTGTACCATCATGGTTCACAGTCATCTATCCAGAGAATTGCTCTTCCTGCTGAAGTTCATGAAGAAAAATGGAAAAAACATTTTCTTGACTGTAGTATCTCCTAAGACTTGCTCTGCTCCTCTGTTTATTTCATCCTGATTGTCTTTCTGTCCCCAGACTTTGTAATAGAGGTAAAAAGAAGTAACCTATTTTGTTCACACAGCTTACTACCAAGCTACTTGAAACGTTTGCAAATCCAGATCCCTGGAAATACAGATTTAACAAAAACATTGCTCTACCTAGACTTACTTAAATGTCACAACTGAAAGATTTAGTGTGCTTACTCTGCTTATTAAGTAAATATTTCCAGTATTTGCAAATTAAGAAACTCTACTGCTGAGACTAAGTGGAAACAACATAAGCGCCAGGAGTAAAGATATCTAATGGGAGAAAAAGTTACAGGTTAAAAAAAAAAGCTAACGTAACCTTTAAAATGCAAGTATCCTTAGCTATCCCAGTCTAGTAAGAAGGAAGAGTGGTAAGCATTAAAAGTGATCTGAATTTTGAAGCAATTATAGAAAAAATAAAACGCAATGTATTAACTCACCCTGAAGGGAAAAAAAAAAAAAAAAAGAGTAATCTAATTCAAACTAGTCTATGGCTGTCCAGAGAGATTACCTTCTGGAAGTACAGTAATTACATTTGTAAAGTAAAATCACTTATGCCTGGGTGGGAAGGCCCAAGGGATTTTTTTTTTTTTTCAATTTGAAACGTGTAGAAGTTTCATAATGACTTGAAGACTGAGAAAAAAATCTTGTGTACAAGAGTACACATTCCGAGTAATGGTCTCTTTTGGTGGTGGTAATCAGACGTGTAACCGGTAAGACTGCAGAACACCAGTTGCCAAGTATGAATGGCCATATAGTTCCACTTATCCATATAGTGACCATTCATTCTAAGCTAAGTAGCAGAGTATTTGGGGAACTTCTTGCAAAAGCACTTCTTGCCAAATTTGTAATTAGACTAATCCTTGCAACTCCAAAGAAAAACTCCTACTAGTTTCACTGAAGGTTTCTCCACAGGTTTTTGCCAGTACCTCGCAAATGAGATTACTTTAAAACAAATAAAAGCAGTATATTCTTATGAGCTCTAGCTTGCTTAATAGTCCACATAAAGAGTTTTAATCCAACAACATATCCAGTTATAGCAAGACCAAACAGCACCATTCTGACAGTCCCACTGTGATACAGAACCGTCCCAAAATAGTTTTGGTGCCTTTACAGAGAAGCAAGATATATGGTCCATGAAGGCCTAACCTTACATCTTGTCTACAAAAAAGAACTTTGCCAGATGCCAGAAGCTCATTTTTTGAATAGTAAGAAAGAAACTATGTGAAACAACACCAGAAGCTTTGAATCAGGTACGAAGCATTTACTTCTCTTGGAAATTTCACATGACTTAAGACAATACATCTTGAGATCTTTATAAGTGTCCAGCTGCTGAATAGTCAGCCCTTTGCTCTTCCCTTCCCCATTCACTAGTGCCAATGTAGTTCTTCCTTCTGAAGACCTCAGTTCAACAGTTCTACTGTTGCTGCTTACGGCTTTCCTGAACTGCAGTAGTGTGGAATCTGACCTAAGACCAAGAACTGTACGGTGAATTTGGTAAGAACTACACATTTCATTCTGCTGCTGTTTAGTTAGGCTGTGCTGTTTCCAGAGCCATTTGCCAAGATTTGGCAGTTAAATGTGTATGCTGCAATTCATAGCTGATCAATTCCCTTCAACAGTAAACTTGCATGCTTCCAGGAAACAGTAAAAATGTTCCCGCAAACAGACTGCAGTGACTTCCCCAAGCAACAGACTATCTGGACGGGAGAATCCTTTTTTGATCCACTTACCAGACCAAGATTTTGCAAAGCATCGAGTTTGGCATTTTTAAATGTCCTTACTGCTTGCTTGCTGAGCAGCACTGGCTGATCTGTCAGGGTCCACAGCTGAGCAAGCAGGCGCCCTTGCAAAACCCGCCGGCTACCGACGGCCCCCGGCGCAGGGCCGGCGGAGCTTCTGTGCTGCGGAGGGACCGCTAGAGGGAGCGTGCTAGCCGCGTTCGGACCCCGAAACGGGAGGGGCTCCGTGCCCGGCTTTCCCACCACACACTCGGGACCTCAGAACGGTAAACTGACCACCACCTTTCCGTGCCTTTTAACACCCCAACCCTCTCACCTTCTCACTGGTGTACACATCCAGTTACTCTCCCATTCCAATAGCTCAGACTGCTAACGATGCCTTGATCCCTAAGACCTGTAACTTGAGGGGGGAGGGGGTGTGTGGATCTTTTTCCTATGTAATTAGGTGTAAAAATTAAGAAACAATTCAACCGCCAGTTCAGTGTTCTCCTACCCCTTTCCTAATGTTTCTCCTAGTGCATTTATTGCCTGTCCTCGAAACTGCCCAGACATTCCTCCCTCTTTGCAAGGGCAACGAGAAATGGATGTGATCCCTGCAGGCAGCAGCAGCAGCAGGATGAGGGTGCTCATCCATCAGTCAGAGTGACTCAAATACAATCATTATCTCTAGATGACCAGCTAACGTTACAGAAGTGCTGTTTGAAACGCAGTAACGCTGGCTACCAGTTTATCTTGCTTCCCAAAAAATAGCGACTCCAATTCAGTCCATCTCACCACCCTTGAGCCAAGACACCTACGAGATGACCACAGAGCTAATGTCAGAAAAGCAAGATGGACAACTTCTTACACAACAGCTTCCTGCCAAGGTTAAATTGTATCTCTGCAGCAAATGGGCCACCCTGGAGAAAGCTGTGAAAGAATGAAACAAACATCACGGGGCCAGTCCAAATATCACCAGCATCAGAACTGACCAAATCAAGTACTGCCCACCCCAGTTTGCTCTGGCTTACCAAATCTAACATAAACAGCAAAACTATATTGGTAGATCTTCGAAGAGCAACTGAATATCTGCATGATTTGCGCTCAGATGACTGCCTTCCAGTCATACGTTCTATAAACACTGAGTTTCACTTAACAGTTTCTCCTGGCCAGCATGTTCTTTACCAATGAATGCATAAACTGAACTTTCAATTGTTAATTACACCTCTTCCTCCTACACTTCTACTGACACCAAAAAAAGTAAGTGAAGCTGTAAGAAGCAGTATGACTACAGCAAACTTAATATCATCCAAGTAATTTCTGTCCCACAACACTATACTTTGCCACAGCACAACAGCTTGCAATCCAGAATCGCTCGGAAAGGTAAAAGAAACTTCTCACTCATTTCATTCACTAGACTGCAGTTTGTCTTCCCAGTCTTAGAACTTCTGCTGTATAAGCAGTTTCATCTTGCCAAAAAGACTTCTGTAAAATTCAACAGTGGATCAGGAAAGGCATGGGGAGGAATTTTAATAGAAGATATGTTAAGGCTGACTTACCAATCGGCCCACTGACTTGCTAAAAAAATAAATCAATGTCTCCTAAAAAGTTGTTGGGATGTTTCAAACACAGAACATACAAAACCTCTCACATCATAGCTGGGTGCACATCTCCAAATGTAACATTGGTAACAAACATGGCACCAAATATTTTTTAAAACAATGGAAGGAAGAAAGTAGTAACATAGTTAGAATGGCTGACACATTTTTTCTTTCACTCCCCTACAGATTTACTTGAGTGCTCCCCCATATCGTGTTATTAGCCCTAAGAAAAAGCTTTACCTTATCTGTTTACCCTCAGTCTATTTACCCTATCTATTTACCCTCAATCTACTTTCCTCTATCCTGTGTTTAGGTATTTAAAGTGGTATCACTTTAACTTTTCATTAATGCACATTTGACCAGTGGGTGGAGATAAAGCTTTAATTAGAAAGCTAAAAGCAAACTATTTGAGTAGCTACTCTTACTACAGAAACAATACTTGAATGCCAACACTATCTCAGCAAAGAGGCTTAAATGAACTGATCTTAAAATGAAAAGTCAATCAATTTTTCTTACCTCCCAATTTTCATTATTTTAAAAGTATTTGGACAAAATGTTTGGAATCAAAAAGTAAAGACTAAAGCTTGTTTGAAATCAACAGTTGTGTCTCCACCTACTGGAAAAGTGAATTTAACTGAAATACTGATGCTTTGATTTGGATATGCAAAAGCCATAAGAGTAATGTATTAGTGCAAGATGCAAAGAACTGGTTTTCTTTTTTTTCCCCAAAAACAGAGTTTGTGAAAATTACTGACTTTTCCTGTAGTCAGCATGGATTTCATGAGTTTCATATTCTCTTTAGATAACTGACATGGATAAAACCCACAGAACGGTTGCTAATATGAAGTATTCTCAATATATAACACCTGTTTTTTTGTTTGTTTGTTTGTTCTTGTTTATAACCAAAGAAAACTTGAAAATAATTAAGTAGAAGTAGAGAACCTTCCATTTTCAAATTTTTATTTTTATTTTTTAATACAGGTTGTGAAATTACTCACCATCATTTTAAAGACACCAATCAACCCAAAATAGGACGTAAATGTTTTGATAAGGAAAAGCACATCTCCCAACCTCTCTTTTTCACCTCCATTATTCTTGTAAGAATGGCATCAGACATAACTAAATAATTCGGGCTTGCTTTATTCTGAAAAAAGCAATTTTTAAGCCACAGAATATTAACATCACTATGCTTTGTTAATCCCACTGCAAAAGACAACAGTTTGCTCTAGTATAACCTGAGAGCAACTGCAGATGGTTAGTAATAATGACCAGGAAATCAAATAAAATCTTAACTTAAAAGTGATCTTAACTTCTCCCCCCACAACTGAACCTGAACCATTATTCTGACATTTTGTTGAACTCGGATTATAAAGACTTTAGGCATAACTGTACGGAGCTAGCCAAAAACACCTACTGGTCTGGCTGTTTGACACTGCCTTCTCCTGGTTAGCACACTCTTAACTAAAATCTTAGATCAATTTTAAGCTTTGAAACAATCATTGTCTACTATTCGTCCTGTGACAAAAAAAGTCACACTGATACCTTCATGTCCATGAAAACAAGCCCTTACATTCCTCTAACAGTGTTTGTGGCCTGCACATCTGTATTTCAGCTGGCCTCTCACGTGCAAGCCCGAACTAAACTCACTTTTTCCCCAGTACCCTCTGTGAGCTTCCTCTGTTGCGGAGGACACTAAAGCCACCTTCCCCTAACAGGCTTGCTCTTAATCCTATGATCATATTCTGCTTCGTGCTTCCACACAAATAACGCCAAAATTGTCTGTGCTGCTCCAGTTGTAGGATATTTCTAAGAAGTCAGATTTTCACTACATGTACAAGGCCAAACCCATTCCAGTTTGCCACAGCACTGAATTTATAGATTACATACTGCGTGCTGCATCCAGCTACAGTAAGCTGTTTCACTTGTTAAAGAGGGTTTCTCCCCACACCTCATCTCCTCTATTGGCTCCCCTTTCCTCAAAAGAAAAACATGAACATCTCATTCAAGGCCAACTCAAAAAAAAAAAAAAAAAAAAAAAAAAAAAAAAAGAAAAAAAAAGAAAANGAGCAGCAAAAAGCCAGTTCAGGTGTATGTAGTGTTGAAAACCCATCTGTCCATTCTATCATATGCCTTCTGCAGCAAATGCGCTTTCCTCATGTAGTCGCATGATCACTACCTCAGTCAATTCCCTCAAACCAGGATGAGTCAATTTTTATCCATCTTTACCTTAAATACAAAACACAGGAGACCATATAATCTAAACCTTTGTGAATTTGTTATCCTTTCAAATCTTAGGACTGCTTAATTTATTCCACATCTAAATGGAGACTGCAACACCCAAAGTACTACCACAAACATTACCACAACCCCAACTGCTTACCTGTCTCTTAAGTAGAAAGGAATTCCCCCCCTTTTCTACAGCATAAGGAAAGCTTCACTGACCTACAGAGCAGTGGCCCGCACAGTGTACCAAAGGGCTCCCACAAGAGCCCGCGACAGTCACATCTGGTCAGAACTCTGACTCAGAACTACAGCAGAAAGCATGGTTTTAAAGGACACAAAACTTCTTAAAAACTGCACTAAAACTGTAAGTAATTTCTACAAATAAACACATTTAGAAAAACAGTGTGATTCAGGGACTGAGTCACTGTATGAATAGACTCATACTGAAGGCTCTTTTGCCTGTCATTATGGTACTATAAAGTTTTCCCCAGACCACTGACCCTGGTTTCTACACATAGAAGTACCCAACACAAGGACCCAATATCAAGCCGGAGCTTGATTCCGACTGAAGAAGTTGAGTGTTTGAGGACAATGCTCACTCACACCCTTAACGGCTCAAAATAAAGCCTGCCAAATTATTTGGTAGGTTATTTGGTTTTCCTGCTTTTACTGTGGTTAAACATCAACTAAAAATGCCCAAAGTAGTAAGTTAGATTGTCCAGATTTCTGTTCCTTTCTGTCTCCCTGAGGTGTACGCTTTAAATAAGAAGCATCCTAAAAATTATGGTTTTGTTTTTGAGATTCATCCTCTCTGTTAGACCTCTTTCATATTAGCTAGGCATATTTTCACTACTTTCTTCATTATTTCCATTTTACCCCCAAAAAACATACATGATTACACCATGAATTAAGTGCATAGCTTCCATTATTTGGTTAAAGAAAAAAAAAAAAAAGCAGCAAGTCGTAGTTCAAGAAAGGTCCAATTGCACAAACGTTGCAACAGCTTTTCAATCATTTTGGAGACTTTGGGCATGCACGGTTAGCCCACTAATATAGCAGCAGCACAGACACCATTCCCCAT
This sequence comes from Anseranas semipalmata, assembly GCA_013399115.1. Lineage (NCBI taxonomy): Eukaryota > Metazoa > Chordata > Aves > Anseriformes > Anseranatidae > Anseranas > Anseranas semipalmata. The sequence continues at coordinate 284,237 of VXAA01003208.1, forward strand.
GGCTGGTATGGTATATCTGTCAATAATTTCCGTATTAAGTAGTTCTTGACAAGACAGGCTAATGCAGCAGTGATCCATAGGATCCGAAACAACTGCAAGCACACAGAATTCAAAGAAGCTGAATATACACACTTTTGGTCAGATGCTGAAGGTTCCATAAAAAATAATGATGAAGAGAGTAGGAAAGTGTCTCATACAGAAAAGACGAGGAAATAAAAAACTAACAATGGTAGCAGCCTTATGATGACACCATGCCTCAGTACTGCAGATTTTTCAGAGCAATATGGACCTCAGGAAATCTATACGGTAGAATACTTCAAGAACAAAATAAGGAGAGCAAGATCATCAATTCCAAACATTTCAAAGGAGGAAAGAGGAAACTAAAGATTTCTCTGAAGAGTCATTTAAAAGTCACATTACAATTAGCTCAAACTAGACTCCAATTGTCAGTGTTTTATTTAAATGAGAATTTACAGCATTTTCAAGAGAATTTTGTGACAAATGTTGCATGGACCAGTCACGTGGCAAGGTGTTAAAAGCCAAGCACCTCAGCAGAAATAAAAGGAAACATTATGATGCTGCTGTCAACTCAACCAGTTTAACAGACACTATCTGTTCAGAAGCAGTATGCTAAGATTTGTTCAAAGCCTGCTTTAGTCCGACATCTATTTATAGCTGCCTAGCCTCGCTACAATTTCTCACAGTCCCTCCTCCTCCCAAAGCCAAGTCAGGGAAGTTTAATGGATGTAATCCCGGGCCTTGTGCCGCAAGATGGTCAGGAGGTCTGCAACTCTCCTCCAGCGATCCCCTGTGCAATAAGGCCAGCAATAATAATAAGAGAACAGTCTAACCTACACAGGTGCCACATACACGGGATAAACCTTATCTCTACTCCTTAGGAACGAACTCATTTTTCCTCCGCCAGCATGGTGACAGTAATGAACCACAGAGGCGTCAGAGCCGATGCGAAAGGTGCCTTCCTCCTCCTCCAGCCTAAGCCAACTGCCTTGAAAGCCAACGGAGAAGCTACCCAAGTCAGCTCTGACCCCTGGGCAGCACCAATGTCATCCGTGTGCCTGCCCGCTTACATTTCAGCGTTACAACTGTATGCAGTGCATTCCTCAAAGGGACCGGGAGGCTATGGGTTCTTTTTTTTTTTTTCCCCGTGCAGTTTGTGGTTAACACATGACATCCACCGCCCAGCCATGCATGTGCACGTCTTCCTACAGCATCGATCCAGACAGGCTCTCTCTCACCGGTATCTCCCCCAGCAGCTTTAGCATCGCTGGAAGGGCGCGCGCACCCTCCCGCACGCAGAGCACCGCGCCGCAGGCTGAACTCCGCCACGAGCCCTCTCGCTGCCTCTCCCACCACCCACACCCACTCGCCCGTAGTACTCGAGCAGAGCCCGAGGAGATGACAGCGCCATGGGGAACTCCTGCCCACCCGACCGCAACCACGTTTTCTCCCCTCTCCCCAGCCAGAGGCAGACGGAAGGGGAGGGATGACTTCCTCGGGAGGAAAATAACCAGGGAAAGGCCGGGGCAGAGATCAAGAGAGGAGGAATCATCCCAGAGGAGCGCGGCTAATCCCCGGGCGGCGGAGGGGCACGGCGGGGCAGGAGGGCCGGGCACGGCGGCCCGGGGGGATAATCCTGCAGGGAAGGGGGGAGATAATCCCCTCGGAGGAGGGGGGGGAGGCGGAGGATCCCGGGCAGG
>VXAA01003208.1:301180-370955 GCA_013399115.1 Anseranas semipalmata
AAAAAAAAGATTGCTTCCCTATTTTGAAAAGTATTTTAATCCAGAATTTTCATTTGCACTGCTTTATGTCCATGGAAATCAGAAACAGCGCTTTTAAGTTGTGATGGGAAACTGAAGGCAGGATTGGCCTGTAATTATCTTGTTCATTCCAAAATAATCTGAATTTTAAAAACATACAATTGAGTCTTCTCTTTCAGGAATCAAAATACAGGCTATTAAGACAGATGTTCCATTAAAGCAGTATGTGTGTAGATTTTGGCATGTAATAGAGAATGGATAAAGTACACAATGAATAATTTCTATACGTAATTTTGAAATTAGCATGTTGGCTGTTTTCAAAATGTTTCTGTTGTTTCAATAGTAAAATACAGGATCACTTGTGGTCAAAACATTATCTTTTAATTTCCTAGGGTGGTGTCTTAAACTAGCATATTGGAGTGGTAACAGTATTTGTCATTCGTACATTTCAGTAGCACAAAATTAAGTGTTGGTATGACTAAAACATGTACCAATATGTCCTTTTCTTTTCTTTTCTTTTCTTTTCTTTTCTTTTCTTTTCTTTTCTTTTCTTTTCTTTTCTTTTCTTTTCTTTTCTTTTCTTTTCTTTTCTTTTCTTTTCTTTTCTTTTCTTTTTTTCTTTTCTTTTTTCCTAATATGTGGTGGTTTTTTTTTGTATCTTACTACTTTTCAAAAGACAAACATAAAGGCAAAAAGTGGCCCATGTAAAAACAACCAAATGAGTAAAAAAACAATATTGCACAATAAGATCTGTAGCCCAAATCTGCACTGCTTCACGCTGTGCAAAACTGCTTTCCAACATCACAGTGCCTTATAAATATGTGTGTGACAGCTCACTAGGAAAGTGTATTCCCAATTTGGATGGACCATTGCAGTTCTGTAGGATATTGGTTCGTTGTGAGCTTGTCCAGCTGGCAAGTTAATTAATGTCAATCACCCAGAAGAATTATAAATATCCTCATACTCCACACTCTCCTTTTTGCTTCTTTCAGCCCTATTATGCACAGTGGTTTTGACCTGGGCAGGATCACTGGGTTAGCTTGAACTGTGTCTTGCTTAAGCTGATCATTTAAACAGTCAACCTTTGCTTGATGTGGCTGCTCATTACTGAGGGGTATCTCATAGCACAATCCTTTGTGGCTCAGCAGGGGCTTGCAGGCAGATGGTGACTGCTTTTTTGCTTGAAAAGGCTTGAAAAATCATGTAACAAAACTGTTTAAATGAGTATCCCACCCTAGCCATGTCAAATTTCTGCCAGGATTCTTCAGCTGTGGTTCCCAAACTGGGGGTCTGATGAACTTTGTCAGGAAAAGGCTGTACTGGGCTTACAAAGCACTGGAAAAAATGTCATTGCACCAGATCAGGCTGTTTGTCTCAAATGAGATGGCAGCAGCTCAGTGCCTGTAGGGCCGGAGAGGGAGAAGCAGCTGTAATCATGTTTATGCAGCAGCATGGCAAATGCCCTTTATTTGCATTTAACAGTTTGAAGGTCTCTGGTCCATATAAACACCAATAAGCGATGTGTACGGCAACTCCAGCTCTGTGCCCCCAAGGGTCTGGGTGCCAGCTGGCAGCTCGAAGGCTGCACCCCAAGCTCAGCCACACTTGGGCTTAAACTCAGTGAATTTCTGCCAAAAGCATCCATACAAGACTTCTTGCGACCTGTATGAAAACTCAGGAAACCTCTCTTGTTTTAATGGGAAATATTGAGCACTGCTTATGTCCCTGTAAAAAGCAGCTAGGGACACCAGGGCAAGGGATGTAAGCGGGTGTCATGGAATTCCACTGCCAGAGCTCTCCCCACCAGCTAGCCCCTGGTGCTGCCTGCTCTGCAAATCCTCTCAGAGCAAGCCCTCTGCCCCCACGCTGTACTCAGGAGCTTGGGCACTTACCACACTGTCCCCCCTCCCACTCTCGGGGCCAAGTTCAGGAGAGACAGGCATTTCAATGCCACAGTTTAATTACCCATGTTATTTATTGGCTCCCCTTTCATTGCCTGTGTTTCGGAGCCTGATTTAACAGCAGTGGAGTGATGGAGAACAGAGAGCACCCAGGAGCTTAAGGCACTTGTATTGTTTCCCTAAAATATCCTCAATCATGCTCATATTTTTTTCTCTCTAAGGAATGGGAGAACGTACATTAAAATCAGGAATACACATTTTGACACATGAAGTCAAGGAGAGTTTTGCCATCAGCTGCAGTGGAGCATGATTAAACTGAGGCTGGCCAGCTGCTAACAAGGGAAATATATGCTCGTATGTTAATACATTTTCATGATGTCCAGATGCGTACATTTACAAGCATAGGAAAGGGCAGGATTGCTAATGTGAATTACAGTGTGTCTTTTCTAAATTGACAGAATTGTTACCCTTGCTGCTACTCTTTAATACGGAACAGATCCTGTCATCTGCAGGGGCACCACTATTCTCTGTATTCTACTCAATATTTGAATATTTGTGTAGCGTAATAAGTCAGGAAGAGTTTTATCAATAAGAAAAAAAAAACGCAACATAATAGACAGAAGCATACAAGCCTAAAGACGCACATTCTAGGGGAAAGCCTAAATTTCTTATGAATAGAGCTTCACAGAGCAGCTGAAGTCAAATTATTGTAAATATGAATGAATGAAGAATTTCTCTCACTACATTAGAGACTACTCTGGTCTTGCAAGCCAGCCAGCATCTCATGGGGCATCGGATACACAACCCTCCCACTGGAACAAAATCAGATTCTTTCATGTCCCAAAGTTAAGATGCTTTTATTTGTATGTAAACTGTTGTGTCACTTTTATGGTGCCTTACAGGAAGGTGAATCATGAGGAGAAACTTGAACATGGAGAAGGCTTGGCAGTCCAGGATGGGGAGAACAAGAATAATAAAAGTAATGAATATGGGTGAAGAGATGGGAGGAGAAGGCAGAAGAGATGAATAGAGCATTGATATTGCCTGTGACTGACAGCCTCACAAAAACTAATTGGGGCTGAGGAAGCTGATGAATTCTATATGAGAAAATGGAGTTTGGATATTAATAGGCACTGCCCCATTATTGTCCAATTTTAAATCCATTAAATTTGAAGGGGCTTAAAGTTTGGAAAAATACATTTTCTCACTCCAGTGACAGGATGAATAATGCAAGGATTAGGAGACACAACTGTCTGCAAGGGTCCAGACCCAGTTGTGCACAACTGAAGTCCCATCTAAATCTTTTGTTTTTTGAAGGTTTCCTTGAAACTTAGATGGTGAACTGGACTCTGTTTCTGCATAAGCTTGGCGATGTCACTCAACATTTGCCTTCAGACAAGGAAAAAGTGTTGCACAGTGTATTTTCCATTTGTTTTGCTATTATAGTGTTTTAAGAATAATGATTCGCCATTGCTTGGCTCTGTGATTCATTTGATTGTTTTCCCTCATTTCAAGATAAATCTTAGTTTTTAATCCATTTGCTGTCATCTCTCATTTCACTGAAGCACACATATTGCTCATATCGCCATGCAAATAGGTGCTATATAAATAAAACATATTATTATGATTATTAAAGTAAAAGAACCCGGAGCCATCTATTACACAGCATGCTCTTGGCCAGCCTCAGTGCTCGCACTCACAGCCTGTCTCTCTGCCTCCACTGGCAGTGCTTTGGGGAGGTGGTGCTCTCGAGCATGCCGATGGAGAAGCACCAGGGCAAAAGGGTAAGTGGAAGTAATGCAGCAGATTTATCACTGATGCTTCCAGCAAATTACAACTTGCTTATCTCAGGCAGGAAACAGTAATAAGAATACAGCCGTGAGTTTCGAGCTCATCATACCTTAGAGAAACGAAGGCAGCAGGTCAGCACTTGGGTGGGAAGCCTCATAGGAGCACCTGCAGCCACTGTCTGACATCTGTATTCCCGTGTGTTTCTCCAGCACTTACCTGCTGGATGCTCTCCTGCCTCAGCTGCCTCCCAGAGGAGAGCAAGCAAGTGCAGAGGCACCACAAAGCATCTGCTTTTTGCCCACCTTTCCTTTGGTCAGGCAGCATGTGGAGGAGCATGCATGGGGATATGGGAAACAGTTCTGGGGTGGGTACAGCTTGAAAAGACTATAGGGCCTCTTAATCTTCCTGCGAATTTTGCCTTAATGCAGTGAGGGTTTTTGTTTGAGAGTTTGGGTTATACACTGAACTCCTGGAGAGAGAAGTGTGACAGACAGCTGCCTCTTGCTTTGCTCACAACTGAGTAGGGATGAGAATGCCTGACACGTTCCCTCCAGAATGACATCTGCTCAAAGATAAGGAACCTCCAGGAATGTATTTTGGAGTGCTGTCTGCATGTGTGTGCTGGGGGGGGAAGGCAGGAGGAAGAGATCTCATTTGCATTCTATTAAGTTGTTCTGCTATAAAACAGAACATATATTGTGCTATATTAGGCCCCCCCAAAAATAAATTTATTTCCTGGGTGCCTGGGTAAAAGTGGCTGATCTATACTGGTTCCAAAGACACAGGGATTCATTGTGTTCTCCAGACTTCTGAGAGAGGCTAGTTAGCCTACTTTGGCCATGTCTGGCTGATGCCACTTTCTGTGCTGGTGTGCAATGTACCTACTGGCTCTAGATTTCCTAATTACCCATGTTCTTACTACAGACCAAGACTAGCCATATTAACAATGTTCCTGAGGGAAACAAACAAACAAACAAACAAAAAAACCAACAACATATTGAGCCTGTTGAAGCTGAATGTTCTCTCACTTCTTGAAGGTTTTCTTATCATTTGTCCCAGCCGCCAGCTGAGGTATGCTGTGATCAGCTTCCCCTGGACTTCTGCGGAGCATCCTGAGGACACCTGGATGCAGGGTCCACACCAGGGAGGTGAGATGCTTTAAGGAGACTTCAGAGGATACAATGGCAGGAGAATGCTTGACTCTGAAAGAGGAATTAGGGGCATCAGGAGCAAGAGATAGTTCAGGCATCTGGAAAGAAGCAATGCTTGAGAGCAAAGAGACATAGAGGCTACAACATATGTGTGTGATGCTCTTTAACATGAACCTTTACAGACACATACCATACCACAGTGTGCCCTGGCCTTGTAGGACCCTAACGGCTGGTGGTGGCTCAAGCAGGCTGGGAGAAAACTCCCCTGAGTGCTGGCTATGCTCCAGCTGCCCGCTGTGCCGTCGCACATCACGTCAGCAGCAGTGGCAATGTGGAGGGCACCTCACTTGAGAGCACTAGAGGCTGACAAGAAGCGTGTGGTGCTTATGAGTCAGCTGACAAATGCCCTTTTGTACCTTTGTGCTCGTGCTAAGGGGCACAGGAAGCTGGAGAGCTTGAGCTGCCATGTGGATGCACCTGATGTGAGCCAGAAGCAAGCTCAGTTCAGGGGGCACTGCCGTGTGGACACAACTGGGTGAAGCCAGCAGGCATGGTGAATTTGAGGCCACTGCTCCACGTTGTGGAGCCAAGTCAGGAAATGGTGCTCTCCCCACTGACGGTGGGGGACACTGACACTGGGGGTTGGATAAGAAACAACCCAGCTCCTTTGGGGCTTCCTACCCATAACAGTTCTGCCTCAGTCCTCCGTCCTAACACCATGGCAGCTCGAGGATGGGAAATTGCTGATGCTGAGACCCACCCTTGACAGAAAATTACAGCTTCCCTCTTCTTAACAAGAAACTTTTTCATCATAAGGAGAATATCGTATCTTTTTTTGTGAGCAATACCACTACCGGTTTTGGTAAGGCTTCTAAATACAACTAGGCAGCATTTGATGCGAGGGAAAAGCTATCAGAGAACAGAAAAATGGCTCTGGATGTATTGCTGATCTAGACAAACTGCTGCTGACTCATTGCCAACTCAAGCGGAATGCAATCACAAAAATTTACAAATAATTTTAGCTGTGTGCCAGTTAAGTACAAAGGCTGAAGGAGCTTTACAAGTCCACTGAAGTGTGGTGTAGAGTGTTGAGGGACAGATCAGTGCAGCTCCCAGCTGCTGAGCACATGCGAGGCATTTATGCTAGCCTGAAATAACACTTCATGTCTCAGGAAAACCATCTTACACTCCACAGGAATAGTCTGGGGACTCACTTTCTGAGGTTTGACTTTTTTAGAAATTCAGCTGGTTTCATTGCGGTTATCAAGGAATCGAAACAAACAACACCAACAAGAGATACTGAGGTAGTCTTAGAAACAGCCTGCAAGAATGAAAGCTGCACTAGTAGGATTCGTGGTAAAAGGGCAGAAGTTATCTGATACAGGCAGCGCAAATACCCCTGCGAATGACTCTGCCACTTCAGAGCTGAGTCTACAGAGCCAAGTGGCTCTACCCTGATGGATCTGTATGGACTGTGAGGGCCAAACTCCGGACTGAACAACAGGGCAGGAGGGCCTTCCTCCATCCCTTCACAGACAATTCTGCCTTTTGATGGTAGTGGTTATTTTCCAGTCTGTTAAGTCCCTCCCAAAATTTCCATTCATAACAAGTTATCATCAAGGTGGTTGATGATCTTTTCTTATCAACAAATGTGAAAGAAAAAGAGGAAAATTCATCTGAAGTTGTTAAACATTTACTCACCATTGAATCTTAAATACAGCTTCAAAACCCCATGTTCTGACTTCATCACAACTTGCCCAAGAGCAAGGATATCCATCGTGAAATAGATGTTCTGAAAAAATCTCTCTGCAGAACTTCAGCTACTTCAGCTGAGCAATTCAGCCTATCTATATCTGAGTAACATCTGGTATATGTGTTTGTTGCTCAGCTTCAGTTTGTAAATATGTTTGCTCTTAGCACCATGTGTTAATATAATTTTCCTTGTATGGGTGGATTATTTTCCACTGTGTGGCACAGTTAAGAATATCCCATTTATAACAACATAACTTAGCAGTTTTGTCAACATGTATACAATCGTTAAAAGCTAATAGGTAACTGGTATTAAAGTGCATTGAATGTTGGTATGTTTGAGATTTAAGTAAACCTGAGTAGAGGCTATCGATTTTACTGAGCAATGAATGTTCAGCACTTCTGAGACCCGGGTCCATAAAGTGTTGTTATTTTTATAACTGTCCAAACTGATAGTCTTAATGTCTAAGAATTGTCCTTTCCTCTCTTGAATATAACGATCACATTCTTATTGTGACTCTTACACTCCCTGCAGATTTGTTTGCCAGAAGACTATAATCACTAGCATACCAAAATTTAAAAACAGCATGACAACACTCATGTCTGTACATACTCCATCTTCATCACATTGGAGGCTGAAACTTCCTGGCAATTGGAGAAAAAGCCATTAATACTCATAGCCTGTTATTAGCCAAGGCAGATTTGTTTTAATTTTCCTTTGGCAATAGCAGTGGCTCCTTCAGACTGCACAAACAGCTACACCTGAGCAGAATCCAAAGAAGACACCTTGCTTCCCCTGCAGAAATGTTAACTCTTGCGCTGTCACTGGGAAAGAACCCCAGGTACTTCAGTGCCAGGGAAGTCCTCCTGAGAGTCACTCGCCTAAAACCGACTGTGACTCACAATACAACCATTATTCTAGCCAACATAACTGTAAGTGTGAAGATACACCCAACCTGCACTATGCACCACTGCTGAAAAGCTTCTGGTGCTTTTCAGAGCCAGACTGTCCTGCTTTATTCTGCTCAGGAGAGAAGGCAAAACACAGTCTCCAAATGCAGAATTTATTGGTGGTGTGAAATCAACTGTTTGTAGAGAAACCAATAATATCATGAGGTAATCATTCGGTTCTGATTAAGCCCATTTCTAGCCCATTGATTTTTGCAGTCTGAAGCACCTTCCCCACAACATGATTTTTGTGCTCCTTGTCAAAGCTCCGAGTTTTCAAAATCTTTCAGACCCTCCCTCTTGGAATCAATTCACCTGAAGTGCTGGGTGATGGTGGCTCCCCTGTCATTTCCCCTCTGAACGTAATGTCAGGGCTACCTTTAACCAGTCCTTCCCCCCCACCAACACTACCTATATTTGTATTCTGTTCTCATCTCAATTCTAGTGAGAATCGTGCCTTGCAAAGCAAATAGGGGGAAAATGCAGTACTAGCTACATTTGGTTTTACTCTGTTCATAGTCTAACAGGCATCTTAAAAACTTTGAGCTTTTAGTTTCATTTGAAGCCAGCACATTAAGGTTCATTTATACCTACAAAAATACATGTGTTGAAGTTGTTGTCTCTGAGAGTATCTGATTGTTATTCTTTGACAGAGCTGTCACTAGAGGGTCCATTTTGAGCTCATTCATTGAAAGCTGTGGCAGCAACAGCAGCCAGCCTTAGCTCAGTTCTGCCTCCAGAGATTTGCAGAGAAGCTATTTGGAGTTTATCACACAGTTTTGCAAAACACTATAGCCTCGGCAAGCTGTCATAAAGAGGCTCTCATTCCAACTGGGCTCGTTTACAAGTAGTATTTTATTACTCTCTGGTCTATTTTACCCTGCACCTTGCAAAATCTTTCTTCACCTCTTTTACTCTGCTGATAGATTAAAAAAATCTGAAATAGGACTCCAAAAAATGCTTGGTATTTTTAATGCATTTATAATTCAAGAGCTACCCAGCTCCACTCAAAGCAGAGCTCTTTGATGCTAAGCTGTTCCACATCCTGAGCCTGCCTGGCCAGGGTCTGCTGCGGAGAGCATTACCCTCAGCACAGCCACTTTCCCAAGCCACTCTGCAGCCCCACGACTTATTCCCACCCGTGACTGTGCTGTGTGCTGACAATCAGCCCCTTCCATCGGCTCTTTTCATAAGAGAATGTTCAACCTGAACACCCAAAGCCGCTGGTGTCTGAAGAGCAGTGCACTTTTCATCTCATAGGGCGGATATCAGAGTGAATACAAACATCCACCAGGCTGATTTCCCCCTGTACCTTGCCCTCTGTGTGTTGGCTTTGTCACAAATCTGCCTCCCAGGGGAAGTCCACTGGGAGCCAGCGTGGTGGCTCCGTGCCACTGTACCTTGGCATGGCGTGACAAGGGACCTGAGGGTGTTCCGGGTGGGAGGCTCAAATTTGGGGTTGTATCAGGCTTGTCATCTTAAGTATACTAATCCGCAGCAATAAAAGCCTAGGTGTGCCTTCCCCACCAAGTCCTGGCACTCCAAGCAACAGTGCTGCCAAATCTCACAATTTTATCTCAGGACATATAAACATTTGGTACTTTTCCCAAAGTCTCAACTCAGTGAGTCAAACGATTATGAGCATACACCAGCTTTCAAAGGTGAGGAGCCAAGTTCTTGCCACCACTTTGCCCTTTCCAGCAGAACTAAAATATCGTGGGAAGAGGAGCAAAATGAGCTATTTGACAGGTGAAACATAGCGGATGATACAGTCCTGCAAGCCAGGTGTTTGAATCAAACCCATTCCGCAATGCTGCTCTTTCCAGTGGGGGGAGAAAAGCAGCTGCCACCTTGAAGTTGCTGTTTCGCACATGACTGCCTGCTAGCTAAGCTTCCCTCCCTTCTAGCGCTTACGTTCAGCTCCTGCTCTGCTTTCCTGCCTCTCATAATCCTCAGAGGTGGCGTGTCCTCATACTTTTCTCGTTGAGAAGGAGCTGGTTTCTCTCTATACATCGATTTCATCAGTCATATGAATTCTATAGAAGACTTAAAAACCATTGGCTTGCGTGGGATTTCTGTAGCTGTTTAGTGTCAGTAATTCAGGTGATTTTTCTCTTCCACTTCTTGTTCACCCATATCAATGGGAGACAGCCTGAGACAAATGCATTCATACCTGACAGATACTACTAGCATAAATTCTGGCTCCTTCATGAGGTAATTAATACCAAACATTTTTGTCATTTTGTAAGATCATAATTCTGAGAACCATTTTTTAACCCATGTAAACAACAATGATTTACAGCCTTGCAGATAAGTGATTGAAAACAGTTCCTCATTTTTATGCAGGGGCCTTTGTCTGTAAAATAAAGTTTCCCCAAAATCTGGTCTATGCAAAGCAAAGGAAACCCACATTCATTTACTTCTCCTTAAAGGCTTTCCTGTACTTGACATAGCTGCTCCTTTTAAAAGCTAATATTTGTGTCTCTGATGTGTGTTGATACCACAGCAATTTCACAGTAACTGGCAGTAAGTTTTCTGGGTAACCACACCAAGAGTCGCACCTCTCTTTTGATCAGATGAACTTGGTTTCCTTCCCCAACCCAGCCCCATCTTTCCCACTTTTGAATTCTCTCTTTCCCCAGATAAGCTTTGTCTCTGTGTAGCTTGAAGAACTAGCAAGTAGGTCTGCTCTTCCAAACTGCTTTTATAACACAAGAGGAAAATATGAAAAGTATCACTTAGAAAATGTCTCCTACTCTCTGAAACCCAACATCTCATCCAAGAACCCTGCTACCGAGGTCTGTCAAAAGTTTGGCCATAATTGCCATTAGTGCTAACGTTAACCAGAAGGTTTGTGTTTCTCTCCTTCCCTCCGCTGTTTGCAATTTCTGTCTAATGAGGAGCATAACTGATGGTATTGCTTGCACTGGTGAGAGGCAGGACAGCACGTTGCTGCCCGGAGCACTGTCCATCCGGACATGTTTCTGGATCGCGTTCCTTGTGGCACCAGCTCCCAAGCCCCCGCTGTAACGAGCCCTGTGGATGCATTTGCCTCGTGTTTGCACAGCCCGTGGTGGGTGCTCCTCCAAAACCTACCCGTGGCCACAGCAGGGAGGCGGCGGGCACAGGCCCCTGGGCTGCCTCGGGACCCAGCCTCATGAGTGAGAAAGCTGACGGGGTCTGCGGCTGAGGGCCGCGAGTGCAGGCGGGCAGGCACGAGGCCCTCCGCCTGCTCCAGCGGGATGACCGAAGGGCTTGTCATACAGGAGCTGTTGGTCACTGCCCACTCTGGACTGACGCCAAAGGCAATGACGTAGGGATGAAAGCTTCTGTATCCCAAAAGCAATCCTCTAAGCCATCCAAGTCCCTCTAAAGCTCTGACTGTTTGCTAGCTGAAGACTTTTATTTTGGCTGTCTAGCAAGGGTAGGGTGAAGACACCCCTGTAGAGAACCCCAGTGCTCTTTTTATTCTGAATGTGCAGTCCGATTCCTTCCCGAGTATTTGTTTGTTTGGTTTTACCCTTTGAGAGATCCATGTCTGCTCTATAGCAGGGGGGATGTGGCTGGCTTCATGTCTTAAAATGTGATTCCTTGTTCACTTCACTTGTTACTTCGAACAACGGGGTATTATTAATATAGACTCTTGTATTTAAATTACATCTTTATGCTGCTTGAGTTTATGGACTTACATTAGCTTTAATTCTTACACTGAAATAAGCAGTAAAATAAAGCTGCAAAACATCCGCTTCTGCCAGGGTCACATTTTTCAGCTGAACCGCTAAGGGGATATTAAGTCTGCTTTGGCTTTTTTTGATAAATTATGATTTCTCCTTCTCCCAAAGTCACTGGAGGAGTAGTCTTATGTGTTTGTTTCTTTCACCTCTTTGTAAAAATCAGTATTTTACAGTCCTACAGGAGGCCTAAGTCCGCAAAGCACTTACACACTTATACAAAAAAATCCTCAGAGCAACTCCTGAAAGAAGCCGATTAAAATTAGACTGGTTTAAGAGGCAGAGGATATTCAGATCTGACTGATTTTAATCAGCCTGTTTCGGGAGATGGTCCAGACATTCTGTGTTATTTCCCAATGCTCAATTCCTGTGCTAAATGAATTTTCTGCTTTAGCAGGGTCAGTAAAATTCAATGGGAAATTTGCTACTGACTTCAGTCATGATTCACCAGTGATACAGCTGAGGTTTATCTCCTTTTGTTTTGACCACTGCAGCATTCACCCATTTCTCATACACATCCAACATGGTACTTATACTTATTTGCCATCTGTGGACATCACAGGCTTGCACCAGATAACCCCAGTATAAACACTAAGTTTAATCATTTAATCATTATAAACACTACATTTAAAATGATACTACAAGTGAGGGCATAATACACAAACACCTATAAAGCCATTTCATCCTTGAGCAAATGAGTCTTTGTGAAGACATTTTATGATGTGCATGAAGACCACTAAAATCGCTGTGCAGGGTTTCAGCTAAACAGAGCAGCTCACAGACCCAGACTCTAATGCAATGATTTAGATTCGCAGAGCAGAGGTAACCAGGAACACTTTTTCAGAATTTCAGATGCACTTCTTTTCTAATCACACAACTATTTAAATAAAATCACACTCCTCAGCACTCCCCCCACCAGTTTAGAGTGTTTAAAAGATACCTGTGGTATGCCCCCTTCAATGCATGCCTCAAAACAAGTTGCCTCGGTGCTCACTGCACAAAGGAAGCAGGTATCTTCCTGCTGAGCATCGTTCTCTGGTCTGGGCTGCTTCTCAGCTTAACCAGGCTGGCCTTGCATGCTGTGTGGGTGGTAGAGCTGGTAAAACTGCCTGGTGTGATAGTTCAGGGAGCCGGGAGAAATAACCCTATGCTGGAAAGTGTACAAAGGTACAAATAATTTAATTTGCAGTTTATAGGTACAAGAATCATAAATATAATTAAATTCATTGATAGAGTCATTTGGCTATGTTTGCAGCAACATGCAATCCCATTAAAAGCTCTGAGTCAAATTCTAAATAGAAAGTTGAGGATAGCTCTTCAGCTAATTCAAACACTTTTTTTTTTAAAGTGATATTAATTCTATCGTGGGCAGTGTGCTTCTACTTCTGAATGATTTCAGGACCTCAGAGCCCTCAGCTCTTCTAAAGCAATGATCAACACCTCAAAGAATATGGACCTAACTCTAGCAACCAGTACAATTTTGATCATTTAATATTAATGAAAAACAAATTTCCGATAAACATTAAGCATATTAATGAAATTCTTGCTAGTGGCAGTGGATTTATGCTCTATTTATTATTTTTTATTCAAGCGATTGCAATTACCTACAGAGAAATGGAGATTCCTATGCAAGTTATTAGCTGGAGTTCTTAAAAATAAAACCCTCAAGAACCTATAAATCTCTTTGAAATTTCCTTTAACTTTAGATTCCTATCAAGGAAAGTATTTTAATGAGGAAATGAAAGTGTAAGTATGTCATATATGAAGTTTTAATTGAGTTTGTTGATGATATTCTAATAACAGAAGCATTTGAACAGAGTGCAAGCAAGGACTTTAAAACACAGGCAATGAGCCAAGCAGTTGCTGAATGGCAGCTTATATGCAGTTGGGTATATAAACATGTAGAATATTTTGCCCTAGCTTCCATTAATAAGAAAGCGTGTGTGCATGTGTGTGTGCACGTGCATGCACCTATGTGTGTTTTCAGCTTGACACTGAGCCCCCAGAGTCTGCATCCATAGCTGGGCAAGCCTGGATGTGGCTGGGGCTGTGATTCATCTCTCTCTTATACTGACTTTTCAAGAGTCACAGGACGCAGAGGGATTGATTAGTTCAAGCCGCACCTAAGGAGTTGACAGGGAGTTGGTAGGGACATCACAGCTGCCTGTGCTCTGGTGACCAAGGCAGACACCCACGTTACCAGACTTGCACTCATCTGCACCATGCGCCAAGGCAGAGGCTGCGTTTCAGAATGTTTGCTTTACTTGTTTGTTCAGGATTTTTTACATTTGCCAAATTAAATGAGCACTTCAGCTAGTGCCCCGATCACCTGCTAGTAGGATATGATGTCAGTTACTCCACTGTGCACAACTAAAAGTGCTATTCGGGAAGGCACATTCAGCCTAGCTCTTCTCATCACCCTGAAGAAAGAAATCTGAAAAACACTGCACGCTATCTCTGAACATCACCAGTGATGCTTCTCATGCACAGCCATCGAGGATCAAAATAAATTGCTAGACATATCAAACCATTTGCAAGTGTAAACTCTACTAACCAGTTACTTACAGCTCAGTCAAAGAGAAATCACAGTTTTCTCGAGATGCCGGGTCTCATGTAAAATATGTGCTTCTGACTTCAGAGCAAATATGTGCTTTTGTTATCAGGCACCTGACATTTACAGGATGAATCCTGTGTGAATTTTAAAATAGAGAATGAAAGTGAAAATCCTTCTCATCTGATGAAAGGTAAACTGGGTAATTCCTGGGAAGATTACAATTTTCTGCTCCAGAAAAAAAGCACCTGGGTATTGTCAGGGCAACTTAATTGTCCATTTCCAGCAGATAACAAGAATTGAACACTACAAAGCTCTGTTTGTGCACCAATGCAGATCACAAAACTTTTCCATAAAATTGGGCATTGCTGAGATTACTCAGAAAGATGCTTCAGTATAGGAAGAAATAAGATCTCTTTGAAATGCCATGTTAAATACTTCCAGGCGTACACAACAAGATACCTTAGAAGAAATGAAAAATGGCAGTTTCCTAATTCATTTGATTTTTAAATCAGAACTGCAATGATTACTTCACTCCTTTTGTGTTTCTGTCCTAAAGGGCAGGAAATGTTTCTGGGTAAACAGGTAGGACAAGAAGCAGATAGCATTTAAATCCTGTTTTGAAGACCTCATGAATTCCACCTCATGGTCACCATGAATTTGAAACATTTGCCCATTCTTAGCACAACAGACAGAACAAGTTATTGAAATCGCATTTCTGTGTGATGGGGAGATAAAATGTACAGAGGAGAAATGCTGGCAGTTCCCTGGTGACGTGACTCCACTAGAGGGAAGCTAGCAGAGAACGTGGCCATTTTTTCCTCAGAAAAATAATACATGCCTGCGGAAAAATTCCTACCACACACATGGCAACATGTTTTCAGGAGACAGAGGCAACCAACCTTACATTAGAAGTGTTAGAAATGGTATTTTTGGTGGTGCAGCAGTTCACAGCTTCTCGTTTCCATTCCATATCCAACCAGAAGAATAACCACGATTAAACAGAGTCAGATAGGTTTTGCTGCTATTTACTTGCAAAGTTAGTGATGTGCTAATGCAAGACCTGTGCAGTTTCGCAAAAAATTAAGCCCTAGCGACATGAGATTAATATGCATGTATTTAGACTGCTGTCAGTTCCTGGGATTTACGAAAAGCCTGAGATTTAACAGGGTGGTGAGAAGAATCGTAAGAAGCTGCTGTTAGAAACCCTGGATTGAGCTGGAACTGCCAATCACTTCTCAAAGCAACATACACACATAAACAAGGTTATCAGATGGCCATGAAATGTCTTTTGTCAACAGCTGGAGAGAGCTTCAAGAACTCCAGGCTCTTGAAGTGGCAAAAATCTTGGAGGCTGAGTGGGAGGAAGGGCTCTGAAAGCCCTGCAGCTTTGGGACCACAGGTGGAGGATAAGTGTCTGTATTCCTGGATGCTTCTGTGGCAAATGTTGATCAGGTTGTTTCAGCTGGAATAGTTCTTCAGAAGCGCCTGTGTTAAAAGAAGCAACACATTTCTGTGAGAGGGTCGTGGTAGGAAATCTAAGCTGCCTTCAGTGAAGAAACACCATGCATCTTCATGGGGAAGGAGGGACATTATTGCTCTGACAGTATCAGATATAAAGCTTCATGCAGAGAAGGTTTCTGTTCCTATTGATTCACAAATAAATATATAATAATGGGAAAAGGGGAAAAAGAAATATTAGAAAAAATATGCAGAAAATACGTGGAGAAAATGAAATACTTGTACTTCCTCTTCTGAAATAGTACAAGCCTGAGAATCAAGCTGTTCCTTCTGATTTGAGTGGGAGGGCTGGAAACCTGACATAATCCAGGGCAACAACAGGACTGTCCCTCCATCAGCTGGATGCAAAAGGAGATGCCCCAGGGTACTTCAGTGGGCCTGGGGCTGTCTGTGAGGCAGGAGGGACAGATCAGGAGAGCAACTGCTGTCTATAGCACTGTCCTCAGCTGACCCCAGGGATTTCCAACTGGAAATCAGAGCTACGGATAATGCTGCTTGACACAGAATTAACTCTCCCAGGGCCTCCTCTTTGCTTCTGCTGAGATGCCATCGAAAAAATATCTGAGTTGGTCTGTGTGCTCCCTGTGGGGTCATACTGCAAGGCAGACTAGAAAGATGGAAGAAAAGCATGAAAGGGGAATTCCTTAAAAGATCCATCTTCCACCCCCGAAGGGTACAGTCTGAAGGAGAGTCCAGAGTTCAAATTTCTATAAATATCGTATATCTCCCATATTTCACCCAGAGGAGTAATGATGGTCTTCAGCAAAAAGCAGTAGGAGCTCTGTATCATCTGTCATGCTGGTGCATTTGGCTATGAACTAGAAAATAAACTGTGTTTCATCAGCTTTTCAGATATGAAGCATACATACAGCACTGCTTTCTTTCTCTTATAATTGCAAGCAGAAGAAGGTGTTGTTTTATCCATTACAACCAATTTAGCACTGCTCAACAGCATGAGAATGATTTCTCCCTCAATCATTTTATTACCTTGCTTTTTAGGTGCAACTCCTTGTTACATAGATTCACTAATCTCTGTGGTGGAGAATGATAGCCTGAAATTTTACATCTAGAAAGATGCAAAAGAGCTCCAAACTCTGCACCAAGATGTGAGAGAGCAAGGCGTGGTGCGGAGCCCTGAGGATTATCACCTCTGCAGCATCACCTCAGCCCAGGTCCCTCCCAGGGAGGCAGGACGCACATCATGCAAAGCAACCCAGCCTTGCTGACCTCCCGGGCATGACGGCCTCCTCTCAGGCAGGAGCCAGCTGGTCCTACGGTATCTGTCATCAAGGAGAGTGCTGGCAGATGGGCGTTTCTTGAGGTCGGATGGGGAATATAGCATTTCAGACTGGAAAAAGGAGCCCTTCCCAAAACCCGGGTTGGCTGAGAGGTGTTGAGGAACCGCAGGCAGCAGACCCCTTAGCTGGATGTCTTCTCCCCTTTGCAGGGAGGTGGATGTTTATGCCCGGTGAAGAAGTCGACAGCCATTTGCCAGGAGCTCGGTGCAGTGCTGGACCTCCAGTTAACCGGAGCATGTCAACCGCAGCTGTTACGAGGGGTTAACCTTGGCCCATGGAGCCCCGGATCAAACCTGTTAAAATGTGCAATTAGTAATCCAACAGTATCACGTCTTCTGCTGACGCAGAATGAAGAACTTCCGAGGGATGCTGAGCAAGCCAGGGGTTACACATTGTCCTGGAAACCTTCCTGGCACTCCCTTCACATGCTGCATTTTTTTTTCATCCTGAAAAAGAGGTATTTGCAAGCCATGCAAATGAGTGCATTCAGCATGTGATTTCAGAGCAGTATGCAGCTCTTCTTTTGCCTCATACACAGACACAGTTTTTAGTGCACATCATCACATCATGATTAATGACAACATGGTATCTATTCCAGGGAAAACAGCCAGCTTAAACATGAAAACCCACATTGACTCAGACGGACAGACAGGCACACAAACTTTATTTATTTTGTCAGCCAAGTAAGCGAACTGTAAAAATAAGAATACAAAATCTGCTCTGATGTTTGCTTTGTTGGGGGATAACGTGATTTAACAGCATTACCAACCATGATTTTTCCGAACAGTGTCACATATCCCAGCCTGTTACCACGGTTGTAGCTGTGCTGCCCTCAGCCCAGGTCCAGATACAAGAGAGTGACTTTGTGCTGTCTCTTTGTTGCTTTCTTTTGGTGTCCTCAAGGGGCACCATAAAGACGCCAGCCTCAGGAATTACCCAAATTATGGTCAAACCGAAGGGGCTGTTGTAACAGTGAGGGGCTTGTAGCAGCATTTCCAGTGTGCTGCCTCCTCCTCGCCCAGCGTCCTGTGGCAAGAGCTGCCACCCCGCATCCTGCCACGATGCACAGCCTCCTCTGGAGACCAGTTAAGTTGCTTTATGGCCCTTTCTGTTACACTGGATTTGCAGAAGGGCTATATATTGTGAGACTAACGCTCCAGTCTGGTATTTGTATTCCCTTTATATTTCATCTTTCACAGCCGCTGGAGGCTTTATCAGATGACAACCTGGCTCTCCAGGCATTAAAGGTTTAGTGCCACTGATACAAATAAATGAAAAGGACAAAGGTTTGTGCTATCAATATGAAACATGGAGTGCAATTGAGTTATGTTATTTTTACATCTTAGATTAAAATGGCCCTTTTGCATAATTTTTCTGGTTTTACCTTAAATCTTTCAAGGTCAGTGTTTCTCTGGGGCAGGTTTGGGTTATCTGATATGCCCCTTCCAGATTTTCTCAATGGTGTCCTCAAAAGGCTTTTCTCCTAACATTTTCATCTTTTTTAATACAGGAATCTTTTTTTTTTTTTTTCCTGTGATAGTTTCGAGAAAATTAGATTTTATTTTATTTTTTTTAAGGGAAAGACTGCTTTCTGTCAGGTTCATTCCATGTAGCATGGCATTATAAATCAGTTTTCCTAGCCAGCTACAAAAAGAAGCAATGTGAACACTTGTGAGTAGGGTTGAAAGGACAAGAGAATAAAGCCCAGCACTCTAACGTGATTCAAACTTAGTACTCTGTGTAACCTTTTTGTGATCATTTTTCCCTGTTCTTTTGAACTAGATGGGAGTTTCAGAGACTATAAAATGTTCAAGACTGTAAGAATAGTACCAGAAATCTTAAAGTTCTTTTGATGGAACCTACAGTCCTCCATTTAGTTTACATGGGATTACATGAACGTATCAAAGGGATTGACACACACAACATAAGAATTTCATGCTGGGAGGGAGAAGGAATCTTTAATTTGTATCACCAGAAATATCTTTAAATAGCTGTCAGTTCAGGGCTGAATCTTAAAATATCAGAAATCCAAGGGAGTCAAAGCCAAATATAAAATCCCTTGCATGATTCAGGCACAGCCTTACCATGATCCATGCAAGTATTTATCTATCGTGGATAATTTTGCTGGTTTGATATTTTAAATCAAACCCATATAGAGAAGTAAGACTAACCAAATTGTCATACTGTGCTACATCTCTTTACACAAACATTGTCATAATTTTAGCGACGAACCCAAGATAATGGGAAATGATAATGAACTCTTTTATAATATAAACCCCACATTCTGTGCATATTGCAAAATTATCAGGAAGACAAATTTCTCACTAATATGCTATGGACTTCTCAGCTATTCACAAGCAGCAAGGGTATTAGAATGATAGTATTTTAAAAATAGACTCACATAATGTTTTTTAGTGTAATCAGCCACGGATGAGGCCCATCTGTCATATCTAGTCTGTATGACTAATTGTTAGTGGTCTCTAATTGAAATTCAGATTTATTAAATAAACAAAGATGCCATTATAAATGCACTAATTCAATATGTGGAGAAGGGAGGGCAGGATATGAAACTGGGCAGTGGCTTCTCAGCATTGTTTATGTTTATACATATTCAGATTAATATGTTCCCATCCACCACCAGCCAATCCCTCTGCAACGCGCATCAGAGCGGGCTGGCAGACGTAGAAATCACAGCATACATTCTCCTCCTCATTTTTCCCCACTTCAAAGAGGGCTGTAATGGAAGATGGGCTTAGGCTTTTTGTAGGTTTATATTTTCTAGGAGCTCCCAGACACAAAGGGTTCCTTGTTACTGTTGTAAAATACAGTAAGCTCTAAAAGATGACTGTGGTTTTATATATACTGTAAGAGTGGCCAAGGCCAGCAGAGCATCAGAGAATCTGCAGAATCTATATGCAGGCAGCAGATGGAACCGTTTCGTAGACCTAGGATGAAGTCCTAGCCAGATTGATGGCAAAACTCCCATTTACTTCAAAAGAGTCAGGATTTCACTCCTTGGAAGTGAAATGCATTTCTGTGATGTGCTAAGTATCCTCAACTGGCATCAGGTAAACTCATCGAGGAATGAGGTTGCTCAACCCCTATGAAATTGAGTTCATCACTAGAAAGCAAGCAACTTCTTCATGCTCTATGAAAATACATTTCCAGAATGACTATCCGCCTAAGTTTTGTTCAGTGGAATAAATAACCACTGAACATACACAGATGTCATCACCAGATGCAATTTCTCAGTTGGTATCACTGTAAAATGGAAACTCAAAAGACCGAAGTTTCAGCTAGAAGCAGAAAAATCACCAGTGATCTCCATGTTGCTTTATTTTTGCCTTACTTTGTCACCAATTCTAGCAGCCCCATATTTTCCCCACTAATCTGTTTTATTGTGGAAGTGTTTTATCTTTATGGATGGAAAATAAGGCTGAGCACTAGATTTAATCGCAAGGATATAAGATCATGCCTGTTAAAGCCTGTAATTCTTTAATGACTTCAGCGTTGTTGTGTTGGGTATGTGTATGGGATATTTTTTAGCAGCTAGTTGCTTGATCCTGCAGTCTCCCGAGCACCTTTAAATCGCAAGCACTATCCTGAGATCTGAGGGCACCCTGTGCCCTGCAGGGGCTGCCAAGCATTTCACAGAGCTGGCACTTTCAAAAGAGTACAGCTCTGTGCTTTCAGAGATGAATTTTGGGACTTCTGCCACACAGTTTTTTTCCTGAGTTTTTCCTTGTTGCTTTTAAAGTGCTGCTTCTTTTTTTTTTTCCCATAAGAGCTAAAGCCAATCCACTCCAAGTAAAAAATGCTTATTTAAATAGATAACCTCTTACAGCAGATGTACCAGAAAGCTGTGTCAGAAAAAGGCTGGAAACACTGGGCCTATTAACATAAGAGGTCAAATCAGACACTGCTCTTGGATTCAACAGAGCCTCCAAAAACAGTTTATGACCAGAAAGGTCTCCCTTTTGCTTAGGCATGTCACTTCTGCTTCTCAGCTCTGCCTTGACCCTGTTTGCACTGGTTGTGGGCAGAGCTCCTTTCCAGAGCACACTTGCAATTAGGGTAGGAAATTTTGTGGGGCTACTAGGACACTGCAATCAGTTCTTGCATGGAAATGAGCAAGTCTGAGGGCAAAGTTTTGGACAAAAAAAAATGGTATATGAATATGGATGTTGTGGTTGCTCAGTTGAGAGGAATGAGGAGCCATTGTGGGAAGAGAAGTCAGATCCTATCTTTGTCTAAAACATTAATGCCCTGATTCTGACAGCTAAACTTAGAGCAGGGTCCACAGTCATTTCATTACCCTTAATTATAATGATCATGGCTGTATGGTTGCAGCTTAAAAAGATATATTTATATTTTACTGAATGTTCCCACTGTTGATGAGAAACATTTTTCTTTAAGTGTGATCAGCGTTGTCCCTAGAGCTCAGTTGCTGTATCAGGTCAAACCATGGATAAATCGTGTCTCATTCCCGCCTAATCATATAACTAGAGGAGGAAAGAGCAGCACGGGTTTTTGTTGAAGCAAAAGCACATCAAACAACTGCATTTTCCTGCTCATACCATTCAAGGCTGCAACAACTGTTTGTTTTATGGTCTAGCAGGCATTTTCCCCCACTCAGAGATGTGCAGCCTTCCTCTCAGTGCAGAGCTGGTATGAGGCGTTGCCCTTACCTAGGATTGCTGAATGGTTGCATTTGATATTGTGGCTGGAAAAAAGAGAGTCTGCAATTTCGGGTATTCCTCTGTACATTCTTCTCTGCATACTTCTTGTTGGCTTCCTACTTTACACAGCTGATTATGCTTTTTCTTTTTAAGCCAGTGTCACAAATGTTAGCAGTCTAGGTCTGGTCTTCATTATTATTTTGTCCCTTTTCCAAAAAACAGTTTTCTCTCCTTGGCTCTTTATCACTTTTATGGTGACTTGCTCATATTTTGGATCTTAGGATTTTGCTTACTTTATGCTGGCAATCCCTTCTCGCAGTTTGCTGTAAATTATGAACCTAATATTTCAGAAATGTGTGTGGGATGAAGAGAGGAAAGGAAGGCTTTTAGGTTTCTTTGTTTTAAAAAGCCAGTCTCCTGCCTGCTTTTACCGTCTCGCTCTTCCACCAGGCTCTGCCTCCCTAAAGCCAAGCGTACTATTTTAAAAACCTTCCAAGTGACTCGGCAACAAAACCTGAGGAACTTCAGACACTTCTGCTGTTCATTTACAACAGCATTTGGAAACATTACTGTCAGCCTCAAAGAACACACGACTCTAGCTGCTGCCCGGGTGTCAGCTCATGCCATCCACTGCAGCGGGAGTGTGCTGATGCCTTTCATTGCACCGAGCCATGTGCCACAAAATCCACCCTCCTCTGCCTCCCGTCCCCGCAGGATCCACTCCCTCTCACCAACCCTCAAGCAGAGGCCAAATTCATCTCCTAAATTTTGCAGGCTGGATGTGCAGCTATGTAACCCGGCATCACTCTGCTGACTCGAAATCATAAAAGACATGGGAAAGAAAGCATAATATTTTAGACCGAACAGTTGTGCAATATTGATGCAGTGCTCAGAGTGTGGAAAGATCTTCCGCTTTATTCCTCAGTCCCTGAAATGTAGCTGAGTTCTGTTGCATCAATAGGCCATGAATGAGCTCTCTGATACTTTTTGTAGCTATTTTAAGTCCTTCTTCCCAAAAGCCCAAGCCCGCCTTGCTGAGCCCAAGCCACCTGCTGGGATGTTGTGTGCCCTGCAGCTTGTCTGCTCTGCAGCCTGTCAGTCAGTGTTTGCTGTCACAGGGCATCAGGATCCTGAGGTCTGGTAAACAAAAATGAGGTCAAGCCCACAACATTTTCCACTGAGCAAAAATACATAAATGTTGCAGCTGTGATTAAACTCTATCTTTTCTCCACTTGTCTCAGGGATTTGCAGCTTACACACAAGCTTAGCAGAACCATAACGCATTCAGTTTTGCACCTATGCCTCCTAGTTTTTGTTCAGTTATTTCAGCTCTCTGGTTTTGTAAACTTTTATTTCTTGGGCTGTGCCCCTTCCCATCAGGAAATGTCTCCTGAGGTCAGTTTTGAAAGTGATGCACAAAGATCTCGCCTCATGCCTACCATTAATGTCAGTGGGAATCAGGCTGCTAAACCTCTGAGCACTGTCTTTAAAACACACCCTGTAGTATTTGTGCTCTCACTGCATTATAAGCATTTTTTTATGGGATGTCTCATGTCAGACAAATACATGCTCGCAGACTAGCCAATGAAAATGAACGCTTTTTTTTCTTTCTTAATTGAACTGGCAGAGGAGATGAATGAAAGCCCAGGGGGAGCACAAATAAAAGGGTCAGGGTCGGACAAAGAAGGTTAATGCTTTCTGCAGGATCTCATCGCAGGGCTTAGCAGTGCTACGGCAGAGCTGCCGAGGAGATTACGCAGCTTGGTCAGCAACGTACACAGGGCAGCAACATCAACACTGAGCTAATTAAATGAACACAAATTACGACAGCTCCCAGGATCAACAGCTCTGCTTGTAGCTTGTGTTTGAAAACTGATTTCAAATGTTAACAGAATGAGCAGCAACATATAAGATAAAGTACAAGATGTTTACAGAACTGCCTACTATTTCCATGTGTTTCCCCTTGCCAGCCTACCCAGAGTTTGCATATGAAAATTTGCATAAAGCATTCACTCTTCCTTAATAATGTTTTTGTAATGATCAGCCTGCCCAGACGTCCTGTCCCTCTGACAGGGGAAGGTGCAAGAGGGAAAAATTCTGAAGCAGAGAAAATGGATGTTTTAAGAGTTTTATGTGGCATTTGCTAGCATCCCAATAGTCAGCTCTGTAACTGTGCATTTTATTAAAATCCCACATTTTATTTGAGCTGCTGGAATCATTCTACTTAATTAACCAAAAAGAGGAAAGCACAGCCCTGCCTTAAATTTACATGCCCAGACCCGAATCCTGTAAATTCCTGTGCACCCGCTTGATTTTATACACCTGAATAGCCCCCCAAGGCTACTGCACCCACAGCCCTGGGGACAGAAGAGATGTCCTGGGTGTGCTGAGAGCAGGGCAGAGGTGTGGGGAGGTCTTTGGGATTAGCAGCCAAGGGTGGCACATGCAAAAGTGGACCATCTATTTCAGCATGCAGAAAGCCACTCTCACATGCCCTCTCTCTATCCTCTTCTTCCACATCTCTTCTTTCCTTCAAACACTTCTCCCTTTCTACATTTGCTACAGCTCAATGAGGGAAAGAGCCCTTCCTCTGCCTCTTGGGAACAGCGGTGGAAGGAGAAGTCGGTGGAACCATTCAGATGAGAAAGCCTATTTAAGGAACCACAGCCTCTGCATGGAGACAGCATCCAGCAGAAAGAGGGAGGACTTCATGGGGAGCCTCAGTCAGTTCCTAGGAAGTGCAGAGGAGGACCAGATGGCTGCAGTCCATGTGGATAGCAGTACCATAGGAAAGGCAAGGCAAGGCGAGGGGAGAGTGGGAGAGAGGTGATGCAAGGTTCTGATACTCTGAGGAGCTGACAACCGGGATTTCTACAGTAGCTGCCTCTGAAAGACTCCCGGTACCCACACACTACCAGGGAGAGAGGCAGAAAGGCAGAACATTTATGCCTGGCTAAGAAATAGGATAGAGGAACAGGCACGTCTAGTCTAAGTGAAGGCATCAACCTAACAGACATATCAGAAATACACTTGAAGGAAGACAGTAAGTGGGACACTGTAATACCAAGTATTAAGGAAGGTTAGAGTAGGACATGCTAGAATTAATCAAATTAAAGAATTAACCACTTCAGTATGAAACATGTGTGTATTAAAATTCCAGGCCTAAGTAGGAAGAACATCACTTTATCAAAATAACATGGGAACACTGTTGTGTATGTTGCTGCCTCTCCAGCTCTGATGGATACACTGGCTGCAGGACATGGGGGGAATTCCAGGATGCCACAGAGGCAGGAAATTCAATACAAACAGTAGACGTCAATTATTTCCATGCAAATTGGGCAGACATTGCACAAGAATGTGAGGTAGAACAGTCAATAACTGTGTCATGTTGGAGATAACAATCAGAAAAGAGGCCATTCTGGACTTGGTTTCGAATAGAAACATGTATAAATGGGGAATTTTGTTAAAAAGAAGCTAAATGGGACAACAAAGAAAATTAATTCCTTCCTGCAGGCAAGGAGTCTGCTGAAGGACACTCTGCTGGAAGCATAAGGCCCATGCATATTATTCATCAAGTAGGCTTGAGAATGGGCAGTATATGGTAGCTTTGTAAGACACCAAGATAAGGGAGGTTATTAGAAGAATAACTGCAAATCCTTCAAACAGCTAAAGCTGGATCCAACTGATTAAGTTAGAAAATAAGAGACACTCTGGAAGATCACATGTACAAAAACAATTAGACAGCCAAAAAGGAGTTTGACGAATTTCTAGCAAAAGGAATCAAAACTAGCAATAAATCTTTTTTCAGCACATCAGGAGCAGGAAGCCTGCCAGAGAATACGTGGAGTCAGTTGGTGATCAGAGTTTGAAGGAAGCACTCAGAGAAAATAAAGCTATTAGAGAAACTAAATCCTTTGTATCACTTAGTTCACTGAGGAAGAAATGGAGTAGATTCCCATATAAGAAAACTTCTTGGGATGGGAGGACCCTCAGCAGCAAGTCTGTCTGAAATAGCTGTGCCCAGAAACCAGGTCTGGGAACACCTCAACAAGTGAACATCAACCAGGTGCCAAAAAAACAGACAATGTCATGCAGGACTTTCAAAGGATCTCAAGGAGGAAATCACTAAATGACTAACTGCAGGTTATAACGCTGTGCTTAAACTCCCTTGATATCCAAACAGTGGCTGCCAAATACCAAACGTCAGGCCAATATTTTAGAAAGGTACCAGGGGAGACGTGAGGAACAGCAGGCCTGCAAGTCTGAAATCTGCACTAGGCAAATTAGTAGAAAATGTAATGAAGAACCAAATTCATTGACACTTCAATAAATTTGATTTATTCAGGGCCAGCATGATGTTTGCCATTTGTACATATTGACGTTCTTTGAAGAGATCAACAAACACATAGATAGGAGTAATACAGTTGGTATAGTCTACTTGGATTTCCAAAGGCTTTCAGAAAATTTGTCCCTGGATTCCCCACTGTAGCCTTTTAAGGAAATCAAGCAGCTATGCCATGAGAGGGAAAGTCATTGCATGACAAAAAGACAGTTAAAAGATAGGAAAGAGGGGGGGATAGGAGGAGGGGACTAGCAGTCTCAGTCTTGCAGTGCGGGGAGGTGAATGGAAAAATTCTGCAGAGCTGCACAGTGCTACCCATGCTCCCAGGGTATTCACAAGTGATCTGGAAAAGGGGGTGAACAGAGAGGACAGAAAGTTTGTTGGCTACAGCGAAGTACTGGTGACGTTAAGGACAAGAGTTGACTATAAAGAGTTGTGGTGGTACTTTATGAGACGTAGTGACTAGACAATAAAATGGTAAATGAGAAGCAATGTAGATAAATATAAAGTGATACATAGGGGAGAAAAACAATAATAGTTTCACATCTAAAATGATGCACTGTGAGCTGACCATTAGCCCTCAGGAGCATGATCCTGGGACCTGTTTGACAGTTCCATGAATATGCCATCTCAGCACTCTGCAGTGGTCAAAAAAATAACAACAACAACAACAAACACAAATAAAATATTAGGGCTTAGTAGGATAGGAATAAAGATCAAACAAGAGAAGAACATTATGTGTAAATTAATGACTGATCCATATGGTGAATAGTCTGTGCAGTTCTGGTCTTCTCCTCTCAAAAAGGGTGTGGTAAAACTGGACCAGAGGAAAGCAATAGGTATGAACAGCTTCAGTACCTGATCAGCTACAGAAAAGCTTCAGTATGAGCAATGACTTACCATGACAGAATGCTCCAGCCTGGAAGAGAGACAACCTAACAAAAGGGGTCAACAGCATAGAGAGTGACGTGGTGAGGATGTTCAGAAATTGGTCACTCACTGTCTTCTCCAACACAAGATTGACTGGGAGGTAATACAGAGTTACATGGTGCCACAATAAGTTCAGGGACAGTGGAGAAGTTCCCAGATGTGAAAACCTTTGGGAGTTAGTGAATACAGAGAAACCACATCTGTCTCAGGAAGTTCCTGATAGAAAATAGCTCAAAAATGGGAGAGTACCACTTTGGGTATCCGGGGAAAATGCCACATATATTTTCCCCTGGTTTTATTCTTCATGTGGTATCCACTTACAACGACTGTCAGAGAGAGGAAGCGGGGCAAACTCAAGTCTTTGGTTTGACCAGGTGCAGCCTTTTGTATATTTTTATGAAATCAGCTGTCCTGAGAGGTGTAAATGCAGACCCACACACAAAGTACCCACACACAGCCTGTGCCCTGCCCCATGCCATGATCTCCTGACATCCTCCCCCAGGTAGGTGGTGCCTTGGGGGTCCCTCTCTTCTGCCAGCAGCTAACAGCCTGTGTAGGAGTGCAGGGCGGTCCTTCTCATCCAGGGACATGACGAGTCCACCCAAAGGTTGTTGAGCCTGGAGGATAAACATGTAATAAAACCCAGAAATAACATGCTGTTGTCGAGTGTAAAAACCTTTCCTTACTGTACAGCAGGATGTACTGGCTTCACCCAGAGGCTGCTGGCAAGAATTAAGCCTTGAAAGCCAGCCCACTAGTCACAGCCCAATCCACAGGGTGCTCGTCCCATCAGAAGATTAAAAAAGCAACAGAAAATGTTTGCATACAGGCTTAAGACCATTTATGGGGCCCAGACCAACTACTCGAAGTCCGCAGCTAGAAACTGTCTTTAGACAAATGCATCCTTGTTTTTTTAGGGCCAGTGCAGATCAGTTCCAGCCTTAGCCTTTTGAATCTACTCCACCTTTCTACTTCATTTCTCTTTGGCCTTATAGAGAGCTGTTTGAATACTTGGAGTTCTTTATTGGCACTATCTTATATTTTATTGTAACAAGTCCTGAGGACATCAGAGCTCCACACCCTACAGAGCTTTATTTAAACTTCAACTTAAATAGAGCCGAACTGTCTCATATTAAAAAAATAAAAAAGAAAATAGTATTATTATTTTTTCAAGGGAAACAGATACTGAAATGTGCAAGACTACTTCCTTAGGGATTCACATTCTTCCTGGAAGCAAAAAGTATGGGAACTCTTATGGGATCTGCTGTTCTCATGAAATTCTCAGATTCATTTTCAGTCTCAAGTGGTTAAAACTAGATATGGAGTGGTTCAGATTAGCAGCCAGGCTTGGGGTACTTATCTAATTGTCCTCAGCTTGGCAAGCTTTGATGTTTGCTCATCAGTGATACCGCTCTGCAGTACCAAGGATGCAGCTCTGTAATCATAGATTTAATTAAACTGAAAAGTACTTTATTTTATATGCTTTTTTTTTCTTTTCCAAAAGGATGAAATCTTCCCACGCATGAAACAAAACTGATGACATCAAGGATTAGACCTGATCTAAAGTCAATTACTGAGGTTTTGTGTTTGTATCCTCCTAAACTACCTGAAAAGACCTTAGTCCAAAAGCAGATAGCAAACTTCTCAGAAACAGTTATTTGACAGCTCCATTTCTCAGGCTGAAGGACTTTCCCCTCTTGCTGAAACAATACGTCCAATTTAGAGCCCTGCAGCTGGTTGAACTACAGCCTCTCAGAAACGTGCGGATGAGAGGGCATAAATACGCTCTAGCTGTTGCAACATGGCTCTGAGCCCTGGAGAGAGAGTTTATTTCCACTAACTGGCTGCCAAAAGCCTCTCTCCTGTCAAAACACAACCGATGAATTCACAAATTCCAGCTTTACATTCCCTCACATTTGTGGGCAGGTGATCAACTGCAATCATCCTGCAAAAGGCTAAATAGTAACTGCCGTGGTGGCCAACTCCTGAACTAAGTATCCTTGAGCTCTTTTCTGTTGCCGCCTTCTGTTCTCACATTAGTAATCAAGTAGACTAAGAAGCTTTGTGACAGAAGAATTAACTTCTGAGAGCCCACAGCAGTTTCCTATCCCTCCATGCCCAGTGCATCAGAGGTGGCTTTTTACCTTACTCCTGCCCAGAAGCCTGGCATGGGGAAGAGAAGAGTCCTTGCTCTCAGGGTGAAAGACAGTCTCCTGGATAGGGAATCCTTTCATTCTTTCCTTTGCCAAGAGCATGGATACTGCTGCTAGCAGTGATGGTATTAATGGGACTGTATTTCAACAGCAATGGATTTCTTTTTACTGAAACAAATATCTTATTTTTTGAGAAAATATAAGCTCTTAATGAAAATCTTAAATATTTCATTAAAAGCTGAGCATCCCTAAACCACAAAATATTTGTTTCTTTTTGCTTGGTTGAAAAGTTAAAATTTCTCATAGGAAATAAAATTGAATCATATACCAGATACATTCTCTGATCAACCTTTCAGTAACGAATTGCTCCTTCCTTCAAATGATGTGGAACATGTTGTATGTCGCTCTGACTGCAAGTATAACTTCCCCAGTTTGTTTGTTTTTTTTCACAATATGCCCCATTTACTCCTCACCATAAAGTGAGAAGCAAGAAATTCTCATTAACCGTCTTTACATTTAAAAGCATGTTACAAATACTGTAACACCAACATCATCTTTCTGAAAGCTATGTCTTTCTTAGATCAGTATTTATGTTGAATGTTCCTCTCATTCCCTGTTCTTAAGAGCTTCCATTCATAGCTCTAAAAGGTTGGGAAGAAAACTGCTCTTTCAGGAGGCAAAGTGTGCATAGTTTTCTCTTTCCCTAAAAGTCAAATAGCACCAAGAGTGCTCCTGCCATTCACTGCTCCATTTGCTGCTGCATAGCAGTACCTTCAAAGTGCTGCTCTCGCTTATTCCCTTGGAGAAGCCCCCAAGTACTTCAGGCTTCACGCCCCTCCTGCCAAATGAAGACAGGCACCAGCAGTGATCCTACCAAAATGCAAGGTTTTGCTCTTGCTTTTCATCCTTGGTGAAGCTCCTCTCTACTTCAGGCTTTTGTGTTCCTCTTACCAGAAGGGCAATTCAGAAACGTCAGTGTTCAGGCAAAAGTCTTTGGCTGAAAACTTGGGTGGGCTGATTTTTGCCTGAAAAAGTCCCGCTGTCAGGTGGTTAATTCTGACATGAAATGCACATTTTCATCACTTCTTTTTCTGTAAAAACAAAATGTGTTTTATGACCTCTAATATCAAATCACATTTTTAAAGACTCTGTTGTAGAAGGTTTACTATGTTGTCCTTTAGTTGAAATCCTGACGTAGAATATCAGCCATGGGCAAACTAAATGCCTGATCACTGCTTATTAGAAATGCAAGAGATTAGATAATGGGGTATCTGGAGAGGAAGAAAATAGCTAAATGCAATTATTTTAATTCTTTCAATTTCTTTCACCCCCACTTCCTTTTGAATAGTTCCTGACTACAGGAAATGAAATTCTTATCTGTAAATTGGGTTTCTACGAAACGGATTTCCATACATTGCTGGATATGTTGGCTTATTTTGCATTTATATCAGGAAAAAATCTGCACTAAGTTTTGCATCTGGAGCAAAAAATCCATCTGGGCACTGCATGAACAGCAGCCCATGACAAGGAAGAGGATTGTTTTTATCTCAGGTGGTTTTATCTGAAAGCCATGAGGAAAAGATACCAAGCTTGATCCGAGAACTTGCTTTGCAGAAGCCCATTATCAGTAAAGACCTTCACTTTTCCTTCATTCATGTGTTTCATTTTAACTGTGTTGGTAATTGTCGTTTGTTTGTTGAGCAGCTGAAGTCTCCCTGAGTTCAGACCACTCCAGGCAAACCAGAGATGTGGTCAGGGGCAGTGTAATTTCTCTGTATAACGATAGTAGGCAAAGGTAAGTTGCTTTCTCCCATTTCAATCTATATGCTAAGCATCCTCAGCACTAAGACTTTTTGTGTACACTTCTACCGAAGAGGTGCCAACAAGGGTAAGAGGCACGTTGCAATTTAGTCAAGACCAGTGCTTTAGCGGGGACCCAGGGAAGGAGCAAGTACAACACCTACCCCACAGCAGCCCTGCCTCCATGCTGCTCTGCCTGTTCCTCCCTTGCATGAGTGCTAAATTCAGTGACAAATTCAAAAAGCACTCAATGTTCACATTTTCCATCATGAGAAGAGGAACCACAGCTGGCTGGAATCAGTCCCTGTTGAATATTTTTGGAAATTTGATATCCTTTCCCTATCAAATGTCTTTGGAAACATGTAAATTACGTAGCCCACATACCCAAGCTGTAACCCTGCAGGTTGCTGGTGGGGCTGGCAGCTTTGTTTGGGCTAGAGGGTACAGACTAGAGCATGCTTACATCTCCCCATTTCAGTTAATTGTTATTGATTTTTTCAAAAGTCAGTGCACACATGTAATATAATATACAGCCAATCAAACCAGCAACTGCAACAACAGAATAAAATACAGAACAAAATAAAAATCTAGAAGCAATAAACATAACCAGGAACCCCGGGACATGGATATAGACACATAGATACGTTGGTGCCTATAGATAGATGGATTTGCTTATAGCAAAGCACAATTAAGGGGAAAAGGTCAGTGCAAGCTGTGCAAGTGGGAGGTGGGCTGTGTCAATCCTTTGTAGGGAGGAGCTGCTGCAAAAAAGGGGAAGCTGAAAGATGCAGTACACTCCAATGGGATTCCCAGCCAGGGGTTATGAATGTGCTATCATGGGCACAGCGAAGGTGGACCACAGTCAGAGGGCACCAAATCTGCACGTATTCCTAGTCACATATTTATATAAGTCATGCAAAAGTCTACTTTTGTGGTACATCTCCGCCTTTGACTAACGAACACCGGGGCTATTTCCTCACTGCCAGATTGCTCAGCCTCTGCTTCCCAAGCAGCCAGGTCCCCTGACAATGGCGCTGTATCTTTCATTATGATATTCTGCACATGCAGTTTTACATGGAAACTTATTACATTGTCCCTGAAGTTTTTGCTCTTCCCACGCTTTTATTTGCTCCATCTTTCTGTCCTTCCAAAGCTATCTGTGGTTTTCCATCCCCCCTCGTCTGCTCATGTTTTAGTCCTTCCTCTCTCCACTGCCCCTACTTTTACTAAGACTTGGACTTTGTTTCTTTGACCCATCCTACACCATATGACCCAAGTGTCTCACAATTTTTTAGTAAGTCTTTCTTGCAGAGCAGGTAGAGATATCTCCCCTAATTAATAGATGAGAGGTTAAGGTGTTTCAAGGGCTGGGTGTTTAGATGCAGAGAAAGCTGAGTCCA
This sequence comes from Anseranas semipalmata, assembly GCA_013399115.1. Lineage (NCBI taxonomy): Eukaryota > Metazoa > Chordata > Aves > Anseriformes > Anseranatidae > Anseranas > Anseranas semipalmata. The sequence goes on from VXAA01003208.1 coordinate 333,144, forward strand.
GTGAAGAGGTCACTACTTCAATTCCTTCATGGTCCTGGGTCTCAGTGGTTTCCTTGGGACCATAAAGGAGGCCTCCTGGAGCAGGTCACCAAAGTCTTGTGCTAGTGGTGTCACCCTCCTCTCCCACCTTTCCTAGGCTCCTTCCCTCTCTTACTGGCTTTTGCACTTCCTTTTGTAAAAAAGAAAAACAAAGAAGGAAAAAAGACTTTGTTACCATCCCCATCACCTTCTTTTTCATTTCAGTTCTCCTTTATGCAGTTACAATAAGAGGGACACATATATGTGAGCTGTTTAACTTCTCCCCTTTAAAGAGAATGCACCAAGTGTGAAGCAGACAGATGTTGGTGTTACACTGGAGAAGGACTGGCTGCTCTGAAGGACTGTATATAAACCCCCCAAATGGTTTAAGATCCGCAAAACAAAAGTTTAACAAGATAAACCATTACCCTGCACACATTCTTCTCCCCTGGGGAGAGAAGAAGCAAGGCTCATGAGAAAGAAGACAATGGTGTCTCTGAAGGCACAACAGAAAGGCACTGACTACATGGGTGAAATAAGAACTTCAGGGAATTAAACACAAAGCCTGCCTCCTTAATGTCAAATCTCCTGTTGTGTTACAGAGAGGGATGGGGGTAAAAGGAAAGCAAAGAGACGTCAAGCCTTAGAGCATGAGCTTTTAAGAATGATCAGTTCAATTCTTTTCCACATGAGATTTTGATATAAGTAAGAAGTGACTTGATGTGCTCTGGTGTTCAGGTAGGCAGTGAATACTGTGCTTGATCACCTGATTATGTTTTCTGTTGTTGTTGTCGCTATACTTTGTGAATCTGTAAACAAGATTGAGAAAAAACATCTTTTGAATGGGTAGCAGTTGAAAGGAAGAGAAATATTTCATATCAGAGTTAAAGCGACAGAAAGGTCCCAATGCTTAACAATAGGTGCTCCCTGTATAGCTTGGATCTTGCTTTTCTTACTTATACAAAGCTCACTGTAAGTTTTGTGTGCACAAAGAAAAAAAAAATCTCCAAATGCAGCTGTATTGCATTGTATGGATTCTTCAGGGTCCCAAGGGGACAGCCTCCTCTTCTCACTAACAAATCATTACCCAGGTGCTAGAAAATATTTGTGAGAATGCGACTCAGCTCCTTAAATCTCAAACATGAGTAGGGTCCCTCCTGGGAGATTTGTCCCTCAGCAAGCCCTGGAGGCTGAGGGACCACACATTACTGAGAAGGGAATTGCTGCCTGGTCTGAAGGAGCAATGGGGGAAGGGGGGGGGATAAGTTTTCGTTCATGCTTTTTGTTCATTGAGCTCTCTTAGCCTGGACCTGTGTGTTTGTGGGTGGACAGCCATTCATTGGCATGGCTTTAGCATTTGGTGTCTGCAGCTGGCAGAAGACAAGATCCACCCACAAACATTACAGTATTTTTATACTTGGCTTGAATTTCTGTTTGCAAAATCAGTGTATAACAAACCAAAATCTTTGCTAAAGATATTAGAATGCATTTTAAAAGCAGTGCAATTTCACTGGATAATATTCCCTAATAGGATGAATTAAGTTACTTGTTGATTTAAAACTGCAGCCATAGATGGACTGGACGAGGGCTCAGTGGAAGGCTTCAGAAGAGAGTCTCAGCAGCCGCTGGCATGTACAGGGATAACGAGGTGATGATGTTTCCAGAATTGACTTTGTTTCCACCATCTAAAAGAAATTCCCCAGCCCATGATAGAGACTTAGGAGATGCCTGTATCAGATAATCACATTGTAACTGAGATAAGAATGCAATAAACTTCATCATGTGCTGCGAGTCAGACCCATCACACTGGCAACGAAAGTTAAAACGCTTGGGCTGCAAAACCATCCAGGTCATCCTGGACAACTGCACTAGTATTTTACTTGCAACTGTATGAATATTTTAATAGGAAGACAGGATGGTCTGCTTCTGCCTGCGTGAGAGCCTCCCTTGCTGGGGGGGTGAGGGGCAAAGGAGCTGCTTTCTCCCCACACCTTCCTGCAAAGGACATCATCCTTGCATCAGCCTGAGCCTGACTCCTGCATATTGGGACTGCAGCACGGCTCACAGAGTCACAGTGACACGTCTATTGCAGGAAATTGCAGGAAAAGCTCAGTGCAGAAAGCACTGGGCAATTTTTGTACCTGCCTTTTGGGAAAAAAGCCATGGAAGGACGCCTTACAGCTTAACATATCGCTGTACCCAGAGATCAAATGTGAGCCTGGGCAAGGTACACAGACCAGGGCATGGTCTCACTCCTCTGCCACAGGCTCCTGTGAAGCTGTGGGTGCTCTCTCTGCAATTTGGTTTCCCATCCATAAAACATAATAACGGTTCTTTCCTGCCTCCCAGGCGTGCTGTGAGGATAAACACGCTGGTAGCTACTCAGACACTGCGGTAGCTGTGGGGGACAGGCGGAGTGGGAACGTAGCAGCACCAGAGATAGAAAGCTGTGGGCACAGATGTCTGTGTGTGTTGTCCCGTGGGCTGGTTGCACACCCCGTGTGTTCAGACTTGATAGGCACAAACACACACGAACCAAACACGGGCTATTTGGTTATCTACCCCACAGTGGCTTTTATAGACACCAGCTTCACAACCTACCTAGATAAGAGTAGCACATAAGACAGCTTCTCAGCTTTTCTTTAAAATACAACAAAGCGAGAGAATAAAGTTCTCCTTGAATACTTTTGCTTTCCCCCCTTTGATATATTTCTTATTTAAAAAGCAAGGGTTGTTTTTTCCTTTTCATAAAATAAATTATGTACTCCCTCTAGTGTCAGAAATTGTATATGGGCTTACACCGCTTTTGATCAAGTGTTGCTATAAATGCTAAAGTAAGGTTCAATTTCATTTCTCCACATTTCAAGGTTAATAAGTTATAGTGATATGTAGAATTAACAACAGTCCTACAAGCTGCTGTTCTGCCTCCTCAGCACTGCAGCCATAGAAAAGAAATATATTATTAAACAGTGAAATAAAATAAGTACTTGTCTTATTTATAAAGCCAGGTCTCTGATTAGGGCTTTTTGCCACACTTTTAATTCCAGTTCCAAACTGCTGCTTTGAAAGGGAACGTATGAAAAGCCAAATTGCACAACAGAAATGTGCCAAAGGGGAGAACCAGAATGAGAACAAAATCCATGGAAGGTCTATTGAAATTTAGCAGAGAAGAAAGAGAGTCTCCTCACTGCCTTGGGATCTGTTGTAGTTTTATGCATTCTCCCAGATCTTCTTTTACTGTAAGTTGCAAGCATTTGGACATGGGTCTTACAGCTCTTGGAGCACCCAGGGCAACTCCTCAGGGCAACAAGCCCACCGGCTTGAACCATCCAGCTGCAGGAGGTGCTCAGTGCATTGCTGCTTCTGCCTGAGGTGGAGCAAGGCAGTCCCATGTCAGGGGCACTGTGCTGCCCTTCCCAGCTTTCCTGAAGCATCACTGGGTCTTCCCCACAAGTCCGGGATAAGGCGTGCCTTCTGTTTGTAGGCAGGGGAGCGCTGCTGGCTTCCAGCAGTGAGATATTGAGCTGATTATTAGATGTCCTCTTGGGTTTTCTTCCCTGTTTTTAAATCATGGGTAGAGGTAACACCCCCTGTTTTCCACTAATTGGAAAAAATGAATGTGCCTGGCAGCTGGCCGCCTGCAGAGACGCTGGCCTCCCTGCCAAGCAAGGTCGCAGAGATGCATAGCTCAGTAGGTGAGCAGTGGCACGTGGAACTGGAAAGCACAGGGGGATACCAGCTCCAGGGGGGTCTCAGCCTCAGTTTTTGGCGAGAGTTCCCATGCTGAGTTGCCTGCAGGCAGGCACTCGAATACTGAGGTTGTGAGTTTGAGGTTGTGAGCGGTGTGAGCCGCTGCTGACCATTCACAAACAAAGCTCCTTTCCTCCAGCCACCTGACCACTGATTATACGTGTCTAATTTTATCCGGCTGGTTTGAAAGAACTATCATTACTCCTCGCCTAATCCTCCCTCTAAACATCCTGCTCCAGGCTGGCAGGCTGTGGCCATCAGCAGCACAGGGGATGCAGCCTGTATGGACAGTGTGAGGACAAAGGTGTGGAAGTGGCAGGGATGGGTGCCACATCCCTGGGGACAAACTGGTCTGCAGGAGGTTCAAGAGGTGCACCAGTGCTCACCTGGAAGATCCACATCTCCTGTACAGCTCTCAGCAGCTTCCAATCCCAGCCCTGGAGAAATAAAAGAAAACCGCAGACTTCAATGCTGCTGATTTCCTAAAAATATACAAGGCTGTGCCCTGAAAATTGTGCCTTGGTGTGGCCTGCCAATCTTAGCAAAAATACTCCAAGCACTGTGCTGTGCACCCCTCTCCACACCCCATGAGGAGTGCCACTGGCTATTTAAGGGAAAGGGGAAAACATCCCATGGTCATTTTTCTCTTCATGGGGGAGGACAGCCAAAGCTGGATTGCTGGTAAATCTTCAAAAGCCCTGGAAAAATACTGCTGCAGTTTGGCTTATTCAGATGAACACCTGCAAGGCCAGATCCTCCTGCTTCCTCCTCTCCCGTTTGCTGCAGCCAGGTAGCACATAGGGCCAGGCAGCCAGCAGGGCTCACCACCACCTGGAGATCTGCTGCCTTCTTCTATGGCCTTTTGGTTCTCCAGACCTAGCTCGAATGCCTGAGCTGTTCTCTAGCTTTTGATCATAACCATCTTCTTCGCTGCACTGGACACTGGTGCACAGAGCCATGGGAGCACCCTACAGCACCTGCTCCTGCCCGCCTCAGACAAGCCCTTGGCATCCAGCACGATCTGGCGGCTGTTTCCCTTACAAAGAGAAATCAAATGAGTGAGCTGCATAAAAGCAGTTATATTTCTTTACAAATCACCCACAAAATGTCCTTTTCCTGAACCTGGGAACAAGGAGGAGTTTCAGTACCATAGAATAGAGAATATCCTGAGTTGAAAGGGACCCACAAGGATTATTGAGTCCAACTCCTGGCTCCACACAGGTCTACCCAAAAATCAGAATTCAGACCATGTGTCTGAGAGCATTGTCCAAACGCTTCTTGAGTTCTGTCAGGCTTGGTGCCATAACCACTTCCCTGGGGAGCCTGTTCCAGTGTGCGACCACCCTCTCGGTGAAGAACCTCTTCCTGATATCCAACCTGAACCTCCCGTGTCTCAGCTTGACTCCATTCCCTCGGGTACCACAACCCCAACTCCTTTTCAGCCAGCACTTGGACCAAAAGCATCTTCTCTCCTTCAGTGCTTTTTTATTCCCTCAAGGATACACCCCCACTGGTTATTGGAGCCGCATCTGATGCCACCTCGGTGTGTGCTTTTTCATGTCTTCCTGCTGCTGTTTGTCACTGTCATGCGGTCACACACATTTTCAACAAACACTGTGCTACCCACACTGCCTGACGTGACAACCCTGGAGGCCCTCTCCAGCTATATGGGTGTGTTTATAACCGCTTGTTTTGCCAAGTGCCTAAGTTTTGGACAGTGATATCTGCTGTTTTAACCACCTGGTTTTGTAAAGGCACTCACTGGCTTCTTTACATTTAACCTCCATGGAAATACAGCTTCCGTATTCCCCAGCTTCAATAAAGCTTAACCACTTCTTAGCTATACTTATGTTCTTTTAAAATTTAATTTAGGATTTTCTTCTCTTTCACCTGATAAATGACAAAACTAGTCAGGGAGCTGTAAAATACTACATTGGAATTTTGCAGTTATGGTATTTGGTCCAGGTCCCACAAGCAGCTGTGCAGGCTTATGTCTTAGACATTTTAATGCATATCCTTAACTTTATTGGGAAAAATTTGGCAGGATGAACTTGGCAGAACAAGGGTCCCAGCATGAGACCAGAAAGTAATCTGCCTTATTGTGCCGGGAGTATCATATCTAGCGGTATCATCCTTTATCTCCAGCAATTCACTGATATTTAGGAAGTCATTTATGAATAAACCATCTCCCAAGGTGACTGTGAATATTTTTTCAAATATTTCTCAATGATGACATTGTGAAGACCCTGAGGAACAACCAGGAATGCTTGGAGGTGCACGGCTGTAGGTTGAGAGGCAACAGCCAGAAGTTTGAACAAGGGAAACTCAGTTTAGATATAAGAATTCTTTTTCACCAGAAGGGTGGTCAGATATTAGAATATGATGTACAGAGTGGATGTGAAATGTCTGCCATGGAAATATTCCAAACTCAGTTGGAGAAGGCCACAAGCCACCTGATCTATGTGAGCCTTCTTTGAGAAGGAGGTTAGATGAGATTACATCCAAAGGTCTCCTCTGACAAAAATTATGCTCATATTCTGTTACTATATGTAATAAAAGCATGCAGCCACCTTCCAGGTATTGTGGTGAATGCTGTGTGTTGCATGGACAGCAAAAGCCTTAACAAAACTGGAGATTCAGTGCTTTTGTCTATCCCCACAGGTGTCCAGCCTTTTGCTCTGCTATTCTCTAATATGGAGAGTAGGTATCATACATATGTAAAAAGCAACTCTTCTGTTATTGCCCCACTAGAGGGTGCTTTAGCAATATAAATCCTGAATACTTGATTTAATACTTCATAATCATCATCATGATAGAGAACTACTTTGCATTTTGAAGACTGCCAATTTTTTTTAGACACTCTGAAAAACTTTGCAATAATGTATCCAGCCTGCTGCATTTGCACATGTGTGATAAGCATGCAAACACAAATGAATAGAAAATATTGCTAGCAGTTCCTTCCTGAAAGCAACCTAAAAGTTTCTGGAAGGTCCCCTAGCAAGGAACTGAAGAAGGCTTTGCACTACCTCTTTCAATATTACCCATCCTGTAAAGCAATCATTAGTTTTTTGCTGTTTGATGGTATCTGGTATCTTGGGTCCGCTCTCCATAACTAAAAGTAAGAGCCAGTCTATATTCAAATTGTTTGAGTTGTTGTTGATAGGATTTGCAGGGTTGTTAACTTTTGTGATTTTACCGTGAGTATCCAGATACTAAGAGGTTTGCTTTTGTTACCATTTTTAAAGGACAACTCTTATGGCAAGGTGTTTGCTTAGAAGTGTTAATGTTCCCTGGCACCAAAAATTATGAAAATCCAGTCCTTCTGAAACCACCAGCAAAATCCTTTTGAACAGCTGTGGAGCCTCACTGACAGACTTAAACTACAACTCTAAGTCTTCAAACTCAGCAGGCAAATACAAGCAAGCCCCATCCTGGTAAGTGTCCTGAAGATCCTGGATACACAAGAACAGAAAGAGAATTTCTCCTTTAGCTTTTCTCATAGGAGTGGTTGCAGATGTCATGGAAAATCTTTTCATGCTATGAAAAAATGTGATGGGTCACAGAGACAGACTTTTGCTGGTACTGTTTCACCCAAGCTCTTTTACTTACCATTATCTTCTCTGCTGCTCGAACTCAGCAGTGACTTGACATTTATCACTGAGTAAATATGGCAAGTAGTGGCTGAGAGGTTGCTCAGGTTCGTTCTACTGTAGCTTTTGAAATGCATGACAGCAAAGTAATAAACCTGTAGGCAGTTTTACTGCAAGCTACAAATCTGTCATTTAGCCCCATGAGCAAAGCTTTCTTCTACTGCCACATTGTCATCCTGGCTTCAACAATAAGAAGCCAACTAAAACCAACCTGTTTTTTGGAGACAGTTGTGAAAGCTTGTTCAGAATTAAACAAACACACACACACACACACACACATATATATATATATGAGAGAAATGGTGGATTGAGTTAAAGGAGTAGGATCTTTATCTTCACCTCTTATTTATCAGCTGTGGTTGAGTTTCAGTGCATCAAAATGAGACCAGGGAGAAGTCCACTTGAGGTTCTCTGGTGTATCTACCTTCATCTAGCTGTCCTGGAAACTAAACTGCTTACCTAGTTGTGATCTAAAATCATCCCTGAATCCATTTCAGAGACCAAGGAAAAAAAAAAGTCTTTCCTATGCTATGCCTCAGATAGCCCCCCCCCCCCTTTTTTTTTTCTTGAAAACTTTTCTAGACTAGAAAGGGGAAAAAACAGAGAGAAACTGGTACTGTAAAGAGATGTGTTTCACAGAAGTAAAAACCTATTGTAGGTAAGTAAAATCCTACTGAAAGTCCTGAAGGGAAAAAAGCTTTCAGGATTTGGCATTTCCCTGAAGAAACTATGTGAAGGGCAGAAGAGTAAAACTCCCTCCTTGCATAGGAAGGCTCTGAGGCATAGTCACAGACCAGCATCACCACGCACAAGCTCTTCTGCCATCTCAAGAGAAGGAACAAAGGAAGCTCCCCAAACCTCATGCTATTATGGGCATATATAAAGGATAATTGTGCAGGGATGCAACTATAAAAGCTCTGGAGCAAACCAAGATACAGCTCCCCACAGACATTGGAAAACGGGATATATTAATACTTCAGTAACATGGAAATGACTAAGGCAAGAGTCGTCCAGACCTGTAATGGAGCAGGAAAATCGTCTACTGATTATATTGTGAAAAGTGTCATCAGTTGTCACTAAAAGGGCCACCTGGGATCAGGTAGTCAACGCAGTTAACATCAGCAGCTGAAAACAAGAAATCAGGCCACAGCAGGGAACAGGCATATTGCCAGTGTTCGTGCAAGTCAGAGGCTCTCAGACCTGGTGGTTCAGAAACACCCGGCAGCGACTGGGCTCTGGCCACACATTTCAGCTGAGGGGACACTGCTCAAGCCAGCATAGGCATTTACGGCCCCCTGCCAGCTCCCCCCCAGCTCTACACGATGCACTCTTGCTGTCATGTCCCCGTGAAAGAAAAGGCTGTTTTTCAGCCCAGACACAGTCCCCAGTCCGGAGCAGAGGTGATGGGGCAGGAACCAATGGCTGCGGCTGCGGGCTCTGCTGGGATGTCACCCTGCAAACCAGCCAGAGCAGCCTCAGAGCTGTTAGTGGCTGCCCTGCAGAGCCTGGATAATAACAGAGATTTCACAGCAAGGAGGGTTAATGCTGTGGCTTTCTCAGAAAAGGGGAGAAAAAGAGGGGCAAGGAAATTATTGACTATTCAGCTTATTTTGAGCTCCTCTCCCAAATCCGGAGGAAATAATCAAACTAGTAACCCTCTAAAGGAGGTAAATGGCAACCAGCATAAGTTTATCAAGAATTAAGCACAACAAGTTCACTTCTTCCTAGGACAAGGTAACAAGCCATGTCGATTGGAGAGAGGTTTCCACTGTCACAGCTTTAGTACCCTCACTGTCAACACCTTGTCTTCACTGGCCTATACAACAGACTCACAAACGAGTGAAGTGTGTACAAGCAGACAGTGTTATCAGTGGTATATAAGTGACTGGGGAACCCATACTTAGGCCGTAGCTATCAATAGTTCATAAACGGAAGGATGTATCAAGTGAGGTCTGTCCTCAATCCAGCATTATTCAATATTTTCATTAATGACTTGTATGATGAATTAACAAGCATACTTTATTAAATTTTCAAGCAACACCAGTGCTGGAAAGGCTACAAGCACGACAGAGGACAGAACTAGAATTTAAAACATTCTTGATAAATTAGGAAAATGGCCTGAAAGTAATAGGTGAAAATTCGATAAGGACATGCAAAGTTCTACATTTATTTCTCCAAATGCAGGATGGAAAATGCCTGGCTAGGCAGCAGTACTGCAGAAAAGCACTGAGCTTTTCAGTGAACCAAAAACTGATCATGAGTCAACAACATCACATGGTTGCAAAATAGGCAAACAGCATCCTGTTGTACCTGAGCAAGAGTTCTGCCTCTGAGACAGATGAAGAAACTTCTGTCCACAAGTGGCATTAATAAGGGTCCAGTTTTGGACAGCGCTGGCCATGAAAAATACTGTCCAACTGGAGAGGGACTGGAGGAGACCTGTGAGGGTAAAAAGAAGTCCAGGAAGCATGACCTATGCTATGAGAATCGATTGAAGAAAATGAGGCTGGTTAGTCCAGAGAAGAGAAGGCTGAAGGGAAATGATGCCAGTTCACAAATATGTACGACAGCCTTAAAAAAAATACAGGTAAACTAACTGGCATGTCCACTCTGAAAAAGACAAGTTATAATGAGTTGAAATAAAAGGAATTTAGAATGGATACCAGCAAAAACAGTAAGGCAAGCAAAGCCTTGAACAGAGTGCTTAGTGAGGATGTAGACTATCTTTAGACATTTTGAAGGACAATTTATACACTCAGCTACCAAGAATGAAACAAGTCTAGGTCACATTGCCTGGGGCAAGCAAATGCTCTCTTGCTGTTAAGGAAACCTGGTAAGCCCAGGTCTCTAAAAGTTTTGACTGGTGGCATGAAAGTTTTCTCTGAAAGATGTTTGACATAGCTGGAACTGGTTGGAAACCTTTCTGCAAAAAAAACATTCATCACAAGCATAAGGGAAAATACACTGTTCTGCTTGCATCACCCCATGAAGTATATTTTAAAAAGAAAGCCCCCTATATCCCAGTAACTTAGATCTGGAAGATGACTGCAGCTAATGGTTCTTTCCTCCAGCCCGGGCAATGGTGGGATCCTCACATGCCTTCCCTGTTACCCTGCTTCTTCATACACTCTGAGCAAGCAGACATGGACGATGACGCTTGCTGGTGTGCCAGACATTTCTGTCAACCTATTTATCCTGTGTTTATACCATCAATACTGGCATGACCTGGCCTACCATTTCTGACTGACTGTGGTCCAACCTTTTTGATACTCTTTTAAGTAGTAAAAAGAGATACTAGTAGTTAAAAATAGTTAAAAGAGATACTCTTTTAAGTATCTCTTGCCAGGGAACATATTTGGGTGATCACAGTGCCCATGTATTCTCCCTGGCAGCTGTGTAACCCCACTGCTTGCGTAGGCATGCAACTCTGAAATTGAGATTTTTGTAAACACTTCAGTTGAGACTGCTTGATCAAGGTTAGAAAAGCCAGAATAACATTTCTGAGCTGCGCAAAGCTCCAGAGAGCTTTCAGCAAGAAGGAGTAACTAAGTTTCTCTTGGTCACTAAAAGCAGGTACTCTGATACAGGTTCACAAGGAGCAACCTCTTTGCACAGGGTTCATCAACAGCCCTGTTGTGTGTCCCTGCTGACCCCTGCACAGGGGTAAGCTGCAGGCTGGTACAGATGTGCTGTGCACACGCAATCAATTACAGCATGGACTCAGAGCATTTCTTAAAATATCCTACTGACTCGGCGAGGTCTCACAGTCAAGGAGAAGTAGGGAGGTAAGTGGAAGGGCAGGAACTTCTTAAGGTGTTGGAGAAGCTTAATCTGCCTCTCATCTTGGGAAGCTGCTCATTTCTGACTGAGCAAGGGTCAATTCCCAGAGTAGGTCCAGGAAAAAAAAAATGTCAAAGACATTTTTTCATTAAAACTGTAAGTCTCTCTTTCCCATAAGCTGCTCACCCTGTTTGAGCAAAGGATGGCAGAGCAACCACATTTTGCAAACAGGTCATAATTTCTCCCGCATAATTATTTATCATGACACCATATGTCTTGTCTTGCTTATGAAAACAGGAAGAATTCTACTTGATGTTATTTCATCTGATCAAAAAATTAACTCCCTGCCATTATTGATCTTATTTCCTATCAGTCATTTCTTTATTAAATTGATTTACTTTAAAACATTCACTTAAGACACCTGCCATATAGAAGCCAAGAAACTGCACTGGGCAAACTTTGCCAACATTGCAAAGTCCAATAACTTCCAAAATCAGGGACATGCCCATGTTACTTCATTTTTGCATGCTCTTGTGCATGCTTAACATGATACAGCATATAATTACAAGCTCACATACTATTCCATCCATGGTATTCATGGATGACTTATTGCCCTGAATGGACAGTGATCAGTTAATGAGTAATTTTATTTTGTCTCAGTCGGTATGTGGCCTCATGCACGTGTCAGATCCTGACCTGAATACAGATTTGTTAATTTTCTCATGGGTTTTCTGTGGTTGCCATTCTCTTAATACCTTAAGGCTCAATTCACCATAAGATTTAGGTGCCAAAAGCAGCCTGAGGAGTTGACTGTGAGTGATGAAATTACCACAGCTTAAAGCCTTATTTCCTGTCAGCTGAGCCACAGTACTGTCTGTTTTCTCTTGGCCTAAATAACTTCTTACACAAATAGATTATCTTCTAATTCATTTTATTACACAGGGCAGCTGAAGTAGCCAGCTCATCTGTAGGAAGTTCTTAACATAAAACAACTCAATCATATGTGACAGGGTCAGCTTTAGCAGGGACCTAGTGACAGAAAGAGCTGAAAACAACTTGACAGGGACCTTTTTGTGATGGGATCAAGGGATTCAAGGGTGCCTCAAGCAGACCTGAGGGTGCTGTTGTTTGTAGAGAGGCCTCTCTGAGGGCAGATGAGAGCAGGTAGATGAAGTATTCCTGGAGTCTGAGATGCTGTGGGGCAAGTGGGTGAGCGGGAGAGGGGTTCCTGTTAGCCCCTTTGGTCAAGTACAGCAGGAATTAATCTGAAAGAGACCCAGGCATTTTAGAACGGTGAATTTATCTCTGCCAATGTCCTTTATCACTTCTGCACCCATTCCCACCTGTGGCAGACTGTGGCCTCATCTTTACTGGCAGGACTGGATGTGCTGTAACTGGGTTCAACCACAACTGAGTATGACAACCCCTTCATGAAAAAAAAAAAATCATTGTATTCATTAAAGAAACCTCACTATAATGCTGCTTTGCTTTGAATATTGTTTAAATCTATGTGTTCTAACCCTACATTGAGATGTATGTGGATCACAAGAGCCTACTGGTGTATAGTTGGATCAGGGCAGCACTACGCATAGATTATGAATACATTGATTACATCAGGGACCTTGAATATGCACCCTACAAACAGGAAGAGAAGTAACAGTTTTTCACTGTTGCACACTGTGAGTTTGCACACTGTGAGTGCAGCCTTTCAACAAGTAAAAGGGTGGAATTAACGCAACATTTTGTTTGATAAATGGTGGAATAGCATTGTAATATTTAAGCTATTGGTGGCAATATTTTGTAGGAGCATATAAGTCATGACCACTACTGAAGTGTGAAGAAAACAACATATGTCATTATTTTACCTTTTGTGTAAAGAAAAAAAAGAAAAAGCACCAATTGTTTAGCCTAATTGCTGTATTTGGTTGTGATTTCTATGCCTGTCAGATAGCAGTTAGCGGGACTATTAAAGTGCATTAGCTCTCTGCTGGTGTTTAATGACAAACAGACATGGTCCATATTCATCAAGCAATTATTTATATCATGACCTTTTATAGAGCTGTGAATTACCCTTAGGACTTTTGCAGTGACTGATATTTCTAATAAACTGTTAATTTTGCTCCATGAATTGTTCATATTTTTAAGCTGAGAAACTAAAAACTGTGAAATTAAACCTACAGTGCAAGCTGTGAAAATGGGATCTATGAGATTAGGACACAGTTTCAGGTCACTCTAATGTAATAAAAGTGCATCATTACAGCAGAAATTAAAGGTAGCTTGCAGATATTAATATCGATACAATAGACTTTTATGAGAATGAATGCATATGACCTCCCAAGGTAAAGAATGTGAATACATTTCTTCAGCGCTAGCACTGGGACAGGTTCGGAGGTTGCCTCTGCATCAGACTTCTCCTCAGACCTTCAGCTGCAGCGCTCCTCACACACCTTTACCCCTCACCACTGCTCTGCCAGCTCTTGCCGTCAGGATGATGCTGACTCACATGCACCAAAGATTTCTTGTGTTAGCAACACGTTTCTGCTGTGAATCAAAAAGTAAAAAGGAATCTGGGGGGCCAGGACATGCACTTCTCAGTAAGGCCAAATGTCCTCTGATGCTGATGGAAGTGTTGTCCCAAAGAGGAGCACATGTTCCAGACACATCTGGCTCCTGTCACAGCATGCATGTCCCAAATCAGAAACTTATTTAGGCTTTGTTCAGTTCTGCCAAAGGGCCTGATTTTACAAGGTAGTTCACAAACTAATGTTACAGATGGGCATCTGGTGAGCTTATCACGAGGGCCTTGGAGCTTAATTTCCCACATTAAGACACTTAAATGCTTTAAGAATAAGAAAAAAATCTGGCCTTAAATGACCATGAGTGTCTTTGCCTCTTTTTCAGAAGTGACAGAGGCTCAGTAGGCTCCATCCATCCACCAACCTGCAGGGAGGCATCTCCTTCCACCTGGTTTCCCTGAGGTCAACCACTGAGTGCCAGCAAGAGCCTCCAAACTACTGGTTGCCAAGAAGTGCCATTGATGTCTAAGCCCCACATGCAGCGGTGACCAAGCCACAAAGGAGCCCAAGTGCTACTGAGGCAACCAACCTCTGTTTTTTAATGCTGGAGCCACAGAGGAGACTGATGCTGACTGTCACAGTCATGCTAGGTGGTACTCCCTAACATATTTCTTCCCAAACACAATTTTCTGCCTTCATGGGGTTGGATAATATACTAATGTAATTAGAAATCGAGTACTTATTATCTGGCCAAAAGCATTAGAACGGATCTTCAGTAATAAATTCTTACATTCCTCTAACAGGAACCAAAACTAGAAGAACAAGAAAAACCTTCTCCAGGGCTAACATCTTTATTGCTACATTCCAGCACAAAACAACTTTTTCAGGAACCAGGAACAACTCCCGAAAATAGAATTCAGCACAGAAACACTGATTTTACAGTTTCGTACAAGAACCTTATCATTCATGTTTCTCATGAATGTTTTATATCTCAACAATTTTCTGGTCCTCAGCAATGTACACCACCAGAAAGTTTACCTCATTATGTGCTTTCTAAATGGATTTTCCTCTTCTTCTCGGTGTGGTATTGCCTCAGAGCATGTGACTGAGTTAGCAAAATACGTTAAAATTTGATGCAGGGCATTAAAATGTAGTTTATATTCACTCAACAGAAACTCATTTCTTTTGTTACCTGTTGCCTTGTAACTATTGAAGTTTCAGACTAGAAATATGCAGCATTTGAACAGCACCATGGCACCAGACCTTCCTGTGTGCTGAGCTGAAATAACATCTAATTAATTAATTTTGAAGACTATGACTCCTTTTGACAATACCCTCTGATCCCCAAAAGATACAGTATGAAGTAGGGCTCCTATTTTATCTTGTTTGGTGTCACCTAGCATCCCAGGAAAGGGTGGAAGATCATGCTTTGCCATATCATGCAACCGCTGAGTGCATTTTATCTATACTCATTAAGTAACCTTCAGGGAGAAAGGTAACTGAAACAAAGTACCTATTCCATCCACTCCAGCTCATGAAATGGTTTCAAACTGGCATTTATTGGTAAGATACTGGCAGAGTTAGCTTTGACTACCTACTTGCTAGTAACGTGTAATCCTGAAAATAATGATTCAGAAATGTTTTTTTTTTCTTCCAATTCATCCACCAGGAAAAAATTAGAGTATCACGATAAATACGGTAAAACCAGGCAGTTATGTTTTCCAGCTGTCCACAGAGAAAAGTAAAGATTGTATCTTTTTTTTTTTCCCCACAGAAGTGCTTTTGTACAATCTTGCAATAAAAAAAAAAAAAAAAATCACAATCTAATTTTGTTTCAAATCCTGTCTCTCAAGAAAGTCCCAATAANAATATGTTTTCAAGGCTGTGGTGATTCTAGTTTTGGGAAAGAAATTGAACAATTACAGTACATGTAGTTTTGGTGGTAACTGGAAAATATTAATACTTTTGCCTTACAGTTAATGGAGTGGTATACTCCACTTACTTAAGAATACAGTAATACTATTGAAAGCAATTGTTTTGTGCTTGCTCCTTGAAATATGGGATGAAGTGACAAACAGGGAAAAGATCTCTCACTTTGAAACAACTCAAGTGGATGAGGAAGTAACATTTTGCAACTTCAGCTACTGATGGTATTAATAAGTAACAGAGCCTCCATGGTCTTCCTGATGGCATTTTTCAAACCGTCAACAAGTATAGATGTTTGTGGACACAAATGTGAATGTATGTCTACCTAGAGCAACATGGCTTTCCAAGAATTCTTTTTATTCATTTAGGCAGTTGCCATTTAATTTTTACAGCAATTAATGAGCTAGTAGATAAGATGTTGTTCATTTAGCAGAACTCTGCTGGCTGCTTCTCTGCAGAGGAGCAGAGACTTCACATGTGTATGTTTGCTGCTTACTATCTAAGGGCCACACTGACAATCAACTGCAATCACAACGGGAAATAGCTTGCTTTCAAAGCAACAGTGGCTGTTATGTAAGACAGCATCTTCCAGATCATTCAGCAGTTGAATTATGTGTTCTCTGGTGTGGGTTGTCATGTACGTGCTCAGGTCTGTGTTTCACAGACCCAGGAAAGACTTTGTTTTAGTAGCTGTCTAAGGGTGCAACCATGCAATGAAGACCTGCATACCTGGTTCAGGGAAGGGAGGTACCAGTGTTCTCCTAGCGAGTTCAAGGATGGACAAGGATGATATGAGTCATAAAAAACTAGAATAGCTTAGGTTTGAAAGGGACTTCCAGAGGTCATCTTGTCCAAGTCTCCACTCAAAGCAAGAACAGCTTAGATCAGACTGCTCAGAGCCTTGTCCAGTCACGCTGTGAGTATCTCCAGGGATGGAGATTTCACAGCCTCTCTGGGTAGCTTGTTCCAGTGTTTGACTGTCCCCATGATAAACTTTTTCTTCATGTTAGCCAATTGAACCAACTGTTGCTGCAACTCATGTCCCTTGCCTGTTGTCCTATCACTGTGCACTTCTGAGAACAGTCTGTGTCTGTCTTGTCTACAGACTCCCATGTTGAATATGGCAATAAGATCCACCCTTAGTCTTTCTTCTCCAGGCTGAACAAACCCAACTCCCTCAGCCTCTCCTTGTACATCATGTGCTCCAGCCCCAGATCATTGTGGTGACTCATCACTCATATGTCCATGTCTTTCCTGTAGAGGGGACACAAAAACTAGACACAGCTCTCCAGATATGGATCTCTCAAGTACTGAATAGAGTGGCAGGATCATTTCCCTTGACCTTGCTGATGTAGCCCAGGTTGTGTGTTGCCTTCTTCACAGACAGGACACACCATTTGCTCATGTTCAACTTGTTGTCCCCTTTTACCCAGCCAGTATCAAGACTGCACTGTTGCTTGAGGTTATTCCACCCCATATTAAGGCTTCGCATTTTGCTTTGATGAACATCAAAGGACCTTTAACTGTTCATATTTAAATTCAAGTTTTTGAAAAGCTGTGGTCTCTCATAAAACAAAAGAATCTACAGTTGAGATGATCCAGTTATCAGTCAGTTGACCAGCATCCTGCTTCACCCAGCAGCTATTATCTTAGGGGGGGGAATTGTCAGGGCAGAGTCCAAAGGAGAGAAAATTGCTAGACCACTTTGAAATAAAGACATTTCTGACAAGATGCCTAGATAGGTATATGGTAGTAGGCATTTTGGAGGCCAAGAGAAACCATTTTTTTCTGAACGGTCAGGGAAACTGAGGTTAAAATCAGTTCTGAGCCAGTGAAAAGATTCAGATTTCTAAGTCTGCTAGGCATTACTACCCTTCGTTCTGTTCTGGCATTAAAAATAAACATCCCCATAGAATTTTGTCTTTATCTCTGCAGTGAGATGTGCAAGAGACTGAGTTTTGTTGCAGTCAAGGCCTGCACAGAGTTCACTTTCGGCCAAACCAGGCTCACTTGAGAGAAATTTCTGAGAATAAATAGAGCAGATGATAGATTTCAGGGCAGGAAAGACACAGACAAATTCACCTAGCCGCTGGCAATGGTGTTTAAGATCCAGAGCTCTGAAATGATTGAGCATCTTTGTGAATGGAAGTGAATGAGCCTCCTGCAGGAGGGACGGATGTAGGAAGAAAGAAGGGTTAAAGAAAAAGTTCATAGCTTCTGTTTGTCACTTTAGCATGAGAGCAAGTGAGGAAGACAAGATAGAAATCTTGCTTAGATGGTATCTGTGCTGGATTTTGTGCTGTTCTATTTGCCAGAACCCACTGTAGATTGAAACTGAGGATCCAGCTACAGCATTTGAGCCACAGCATATACATGCAGTTCTGAATTTCTCTTGGTGTTTAAGACATTAGGACATCCAACAATGCTTCTGTGCTCAGGTGTTTTGTGGATTTCCATCCTTTCCAAGCCTGAGCAAGGATGCCCCATTAATGCTAGCCATGAAACCAGCCACAGAGCCCCCTGCACAGCAACAGAGGTGTGCAGGGTTCTGGAAGCAGAAACACGGCTGATAGGGAAACCTGGGAGAAGGTTTGGGAAGGGAACCTCCCGCTGTGAGTCATGACCCTACACATGCAATGTCCTTGCTAGTGTCAGTTGGAACCAGGCTGACTGCTGATCAGACAAGCTAGTACAAGTGTGGTAACTCATTAGGTGGCACTGTACAAGACAAAGGCATAAATCCATTTCC
This sequence comes from Anseranas semipalmata, assembly GCA_013399115.1. Lineage (NCBI taxonomy): Eukaryota > Metazoa > Chordata > Aves > Anseriformes > Anseranatidae > Anseranas > Anseranas semipalmata. The sequence goes on from VXAA01003208.1 coordinate 351,533, forward strand.
AAATGTCTGGTGTTATCTTCACTAGGATTTATGGTTACAGCCATCAAGACCAAAGACTACAGGTGACTAAACATAAAAATTATCTCTTTCATATAGACTGCCTATCTCCTAACATTTCTCATAGCTATGGGAAGAAAACAAGGTACCCTATAACATCATGGCTAGCTCTTGGTTTCTGTCCTGGCATTAAAGCTGGTTCTTTCTTCACAAGATTAGCATTTCCATAGCCTGTATAGGAAAACATCCAACAGCCTCTGAGTTCTGTTGTCCCATCACTGCAAAACTAAAATGTGTCCTTGAAATGTGGAGACAAAACAAAAGCTAAAGAATCATGAGAACATCCTATCAACAACAGAATCAGAAGCAAAGCAAAAGGAAAAAAAAAATACATATTCTACGGAAATCTTTAGCAACAGAGAGGCCCACATCTCCTCACATCAGACCATGCTAGTTGTGCTCTGCTTTGTGTACTCACATACTGAGCATGAGAAGTAGGTATGAACCCAGCTTTATGCATATGGTGAGAGTTAAAAATAATAATAATAATAAAATCTGATATTTAGTGCTAGTTATTGAAGGCATATACACCTCCACAATGAGAATATAGCTTTGGCTTATCTCTTGAAAATGTAGCTGGGTAGGCTTATACCAAAAATACCTTTCTCCTCTGATAGTTTTCTGTATGGATATCACCAATGAACAGAATGGATGTCTCCACATTTCTTCCTTTCTTAAAATATTTGAATGATAGTTTATGTAGATACACTTCAGATATTGAATTAGTTACAAACTGTTTGCTGTCAGGATTGATTCCTGTAGCCAGAACTCAGCCTTCAGACTGAACGGGGACCCCCCATTCACAGTCAGTATCTGTGTGTGCAGGTCTCAATGGACTGCTCCTCTGCTTTGGAGTGACCCGAACGACCTGAATTTTAAGGAGGGGTAAGAAAGACCAGTCTTTGAGCACTAGGCACCTGCCAGATGGCAGAAATGTCCCTGACAGATTGGCACCCGAAGTTTCATTCATCCTGAAGGCTGGTCTACCCAAGAGGAAGTGAGTCTTTTATAACAGACATTCAATCAGCTACTCAGAGCCATATAAGAAGCATCAAGTCCTCACTTTTAATCAAACGTTAGCAGTAGCACAGCTTGAGAAATGACAGGCTTTATATAATACATGAAGTTGGAAAATGACTTGGGCGTTGTCAGTCCTGTTGAGAAAATTAGCATTTGTGTTGACTAGACATTTTTACAGAAGTGCAACATTCCTGTGACCTAGCAGCAGGCAAAACATCTCCTTGTAAAGTCACAAAAGTACTGTAAAGAAAAAGAAAGGAAGAAAGAAAGAAAGAAAAAAAGAAAAACAGTCAAAGCAGAATTATAGGATTTATAAATGTACTGATTTTATATGAAGGACTGCTATTTCAAATGTACAAAATATCATCCCTGAGAGAAAAGAAGCAGCACTGCATCTATAAATTAATGTATAAATGTCATGGCTTAAGTAGAGAATCATATGATCAATACAAAATGACCTGAGGCACTCAGATATGCTTCACAAATGTCAACTCTCGCAGTAGCTCTGTGATATAGAGAAATACCCTCACCTCCGTCTTGTAGCAGAGGCAGTTGAAGTCTCCAGAAGTGGTGGCCTAGACTCACCTTCCTGACCATCAGGCATTTGACCACTTGTCACCAGTGCAGAGAGATGCAGCTCCAAAGCATGAGTCAGATCTTTTAGTAAAAGGGTTTTTTGGTGATGATTCTCTTCATTTAAGCATCTCATTTAGGTTCTTAATTACATTTACTAAATCTCAGCCTAAAATGCTTTCCAGAGCAATAGAAGCATGGTGGTACTACAAACAGGAGAATTCAGTAGTCCCTGTCTCTAATATTTTGTTCATGATTATTTCTTTCTATGAAAAGCAGCTTGCTTTAGTTTTCTTCTTCTTCTTCTTCTTTTTTTTTTTCATAATCATGTTTCTCAGCAGAATACAACGCTGACAAATATATTTGGCATTTAGTTCTCCTCTACCACTACTGTACAGACTGCCTGTTGCAATTATTCATGCGAGAGTAGAAGAATGATTTAAACATTTGCTGTTACTAGTCTGACTTTTTTCACAAAGTATTGGTTATGAAGGATTTGCCAGTGGCTTGTCAAAGAAAGCATGAGTCAAAAAATGGTGTTTTGTTTTTAGTTACCAGCTTTAAATTAAACTTCTCCTATGAAGACAGGCTGAGGAGTTGTGGTTGTTCAGCCTGTAGAAGAGAAGGCTCTGGGAAACCTTATTAGCAGTCTTTCAGTACCTAAAGAGGGCCTACAGGAAAGCTGGGGAGGGACTCTTTGTCAGGGAGTGTGGTGATAGGACAAGGAGTAATGGCTTTAAACTAAAAGAGGGTAGACTTAGATTAGATATGAGTATGAAATTCTTCACTGTGAGGGTGGTGAGGCACTGGAACAGGTTGCACAGAGAAGCTGTGGATGCCCCATCTCTGGAATTGTTCAAGGCCAGGTTGGATGGCATTTAGGTCAACCTGGTCTAGCGGGAGGTGTCTCTGCCTGTGGCAGGGCAGGGGAATGGGACGGGACACAACTAGGTGATCATTAAGGTCCCTTCCAACCCAAACCATTCTGTGATTCTTCAGGATGTCAGCTTGGAAACAGCAATGAATTGGGACCAGCCTCCAGTGNAGGTCAACCTGGTCTAGCGGGAGGTGTCTCTGCCTGTGGCAGGGCAGGGGAATGGGACGGGACACAACTAGGTGATCATTAAGGTCCCTTCCAACCCAAACCATTCTGTGATTCTTCAGGATGTCAGCTTGGAAACAGCAATGAATTGGGACCAGCCTCCAGTGCACTTCAGATCTACTCATCTCAGACCTGCAGAGCAAATCAGTGCATCTCTGCTTTCTAACAAGGAGGCCACCTAAGCTAAGACCAGGTACCATTACTTCTGTAATGAAGAGGGGAGCATCACTTCAAGTACAGCAGGATCTTCTTCTTCAACGACCAACAAGCCTCCCTTCAAACACCCTTGAAACATGCAGATGCCATCATTAGTATAGAAAAATTCAGATTGGAAGGGTCAAGGAGGAGTGATGTTTATCCAAGGCTTTTTCTTGCAGAGATTTTTGAAAAGGGATCCTATAATGGCAGAGGGAGGGCCTACTCCAGCATCCCTTTAGATATGATGCAGACCCCTGACTAGCGCAGACTGCTGTGTGGCAAAGAATCTCTAGTGCTTTTCTGCTGTTGGCAAGGAATTGCCCTGGAACAGTTTAGTCTCCTTTCTTTTATTAGGAGTAATTGTAGTGGGAGTATGGAAGCGGGAACCTCCGGTTCCTCCTAGAACTGCATTCAGGGCACGGTTTTTAAACCTAACAAAAATTTTGATGGAAGGAGCATTAAAGTCAATTTGCAGTACAAAAGAGCCTTCCAGGAAATTGCAGTAAAACACAAACTGCCTTAGTCACACAGATGCTCACAAAGCTAGGAGTGCAACAGGGAGGTAAAATGGGGATCGAGAGTGGCTTATCCTCTTCAATAATGACTGGGTTAAGTCTGGACATAAGATTGTGCTGCACTGCCACTTTCCACTTTCACAAAACCCACTTTATTGCTTTGATACTACTTGCATGAGAGTTTTTAAAATACATTTTCCCTATGAGGCGCTGAGGACTCTGCATTAGATACCGAAGCTCCCAGAAGATGGGGAGATCACAAAGAGTGTAATACTTTCACAAATATATCTAACCCCTGTAAAAGGCAAGGGATTTGGTACAGTTTGTAGGTTAAGAAATACACAAGCATTCAGAATTGAAATAAGCTGTGTAAATCATATCACTTTCAAAAAATCACAGAAGTCAGCTAAGTCTTTCCACCAAGATTAGCCCAAATTGGAAATCAAGACTAAGTGTTATTTTTTTCTAAAATAATTAGCAATAATTTGAAATAATTAAAATGGGTAATTTTAAATAATAATGAATAATTTGGAGATAATGAGAAAAGATAGGAATAATAGAATTATTCCAAATATAATATATTCTTAAAATATATAGCAAATATAATAATCGCTAAATAGGATGGTCCCTAGAATCATTAATTACAGCCAAATGCAACCAGTTATAAACCTCTTTAAATCCTCACCAGCCTTGTCTGAGATTTTTCCTCACTGGTGCAAATTATGTCCTGTTTGGGGGTAATTTTGTGGTTCACAAATTCATTTCATTTACACAATTCAAGAGCCATCAAAAACAACAACATCTGAATGAACTGCATCATCCACAAGCAAAAAGCAACACATTCCATTTTCAGCCTCCTTAGCCATCTGGTCTCTCACCACCAGATTATTTTTAATATTCACAGACCACAGCCATAAAAACCGCTTGGGGAATAGAGAAAAATATAATTAATTGCCGTGACCTGAACTACTTCTTTTCTACATGGAGGACACTGATTGTTTAATTAACATTTTGTTTGATTGTTCTGAAGGGCTGGAGGGATTATTATCTGGGCTTAATTACCAGCATTTCGTAAAGCACTACATACCCCATCCAGAAATATTTACAAATTGCTGAACTGATGCAATACCTTTGTCTGGTGTACAAGTTTGTCACTCCTAACTAATGTTCCTTGGAAAAGGACACCAAAACAAAGCTTATGATGGTAATGACATAGTAGGCGCTAACAGGGAGTCACATAATTGCCTCTATAAAGCCAGAATAACAGAGCATTGTGCCACTTTCTGCTGCTTTGTGACCAGCATGCACAAAGCAATTGCTCCATCAGAGAGCCAGATGGGAGAGAAGTTGCTGTGTGCATGCACATATGTGCTGCAGAACATCAGCTCTGCCCAAAAAAAAATCTTCACTGGGCAAACATAACGCATAGAGGAACCATCCTGGCATGCACAGGAATTGCTTGGCATTGCCAGTACCAAGGGGCCAAACTTCCCTTGCCTACGAGGAGAGGTTGAGAGACTTGGGACTGTTCAGCCTGGAGAAGAGGAGGGCCAGGGAGGATCTTATCAATGTGTATAAATACCTGAGGGGAGGATGCAAAGAGGATGGAGCCATGCTATTTTCAGTGGTGCCCAGTGCCAGGACAAGAGACAATGTGTACAAACTGGGACACAGGAGGTTCCATCTGAATGTCAGGAAATACTTTACTGTGCGGGTGATGAAGCACTGGAACAGGTTGCCCAGAGAGGTTGTGGAGTCTCACTCCACAACCATCAGAAGCCATCTGGACGTGGTCCTGGGCATTCTGCTCAAGGAGGTCCTGCTTGAGCAGGAAGGCTGGACCAGATGACCTCCAGAGGTCCCTTCCAACCTTAACCTTTCTGTGATTCTATGACAAAAAGGTGAGTCACCTGCAGGGAGAAAGCAGAGTCCTTTCTTTTGCTCCAGTACTTTCTTTTCTCCCAAAGGCCATCACTATATGCTGCATCAATGCAATATGTGCCGCAGCTTGCATGCCACAGAGTTTGGCCACGCTCCAGCCTTTTGCACTCATTCACAGGAACTCAGACTTACCATTCGTGGATGCAATGTCCTCCTAGGAGCTCGCCAGGGGAGAAAACCTCATGCTGGATTTGACCAGAGGCTGTTGACACAGGCAAAGCACTGGTCACTAAGCTGGCACAAACACTTGGAGCTAGCCAGGCTATAGTGTCACCGGAACATCATTCACTAGGCAGGGGGCTCGTAGCTGGCCCTTGGCACACACCAGGTGAAAAGGCTCCAGGCTATGAAGCGCATGAATCTCCTCCAGCAACACTCTTCGCAATCCTATGTGCTTATGGCCTACCGTTGGGTGAAGAAAGGTCCCTTTAGTGCTGAGTCACTGTCCTCGTTAGCTGTCTCTGACTGGCAGTGTGTGTGTGTGTGCACATGCATGTGCAAGAGGACAAGAGAAGGAAAAAGCCATGGCTGGAGGCTGGAGAAGGCTGTCCTGATGTCTGTCTGGTGCCCCAGACAGTATATTGACCTGAACTAGGATCTTGCCCCAGTGCCCGAGCTGGATTTGGGGCAAGACCACTGTGATCATCTCCCTTTGCCAGACCTCTGCACAAAGCAGCAGGCAACTACATTATCCAGCTCTTAGCAAAACCAGGGCCAGGGGAGCTTCACTCTGCTCCCAGACTCCTCTCCATCTCTTCAGAGGGACAGAAGAGAGCAGAGGGCACAACCACCACAGTGGCCGGTGGCAGCTGAGACCAGAGCAGGCGCCTGGCCCATGGGTTGTGCTCCTGTGGCCCACGCTGAGATGCTTGGAGGGTGTACGGGTTAAGCTGCCTTGCGAGGAGCACAGCTACCATGGACACAATTCCTGACCTTCCCAGCCAAGACCAGACTCTGCATGATTGCATCCAAACAGAACCCCAAGAATTTGGTGCCAAAGTCTGTGAGGTGGAGCTGATAGCCCCTGACAGCCATGGCACTGATGGCATAGGTCTTGCAGGAGAAGACACAAGCCACTCACCAAACCTACACACCAGGATGGGCCTCCCAGGAGCCCAGTGAAACCAGAGCAGCAGCATGATCCCCAGTCAGCCCTGTCCCAGGCCCTCTGGCCTGCAGGGAGGTGGGCTGAGCCAATTCTAGGGTTTGAGGTGCTGTCAGGAGGCAAAGCTGCGGTCAGGTGGGTTTCTTAATAAACCCCTTGCGTGGCTTTAGTACGGCACTTCTGGGAAGAACTGATTAGACATAGTAATTTGATTTCAAATACTAAGATTAGACAATGATCTAAAGATAGCTATAGTTACAGGGCTCTGTGGCATATCAAAGTTAAGTAAGGCAGAAAGGATATTTTTGTTAAAAATCAATATTATGACAAAGAGGTTAACCAGAAAGAGACTGACAAAAAGCTGTACAGCCCAATGGAGCAGCGACGTGGTTAGTAATCTGATTCCCTTCAGGGGGAAGTGAACAAAATGATGAAGTGATCTTTGAAAGTATTAAGATCTATGGTTTGGCTTCCTAGAATAATGTGATTATTATTTTTCCTACTTATTATGAATATCCTCTCTGACTGTAGCCTCAAAAATAGATACTCAAATTTTTAAACATAAAGAATAAGAAACAGTAGTTGTTGAGAGAGCACTCCTAAGGGTAAGGAAGGAAGCAAGGAAGGAAGGAAGGAAGGAAGGAAGGAAGAAAGGAAGGAAGGGAGAAGAATCTGGGGAATACAGAGCTGCTGTAAGCAGGTTGCCTTTCCTAGCCTTTCTCCAGAACTGCTAAGCATTCTTCCCCTTGCTTTCTGCTGCCAAACAAAACCTCCTCTCGCACCTGCAAGGGCAGTGGAGGGGAGGAAGGTGGGATCAGACCAAACAGGGGCACCAAAAGCAAGCAAGAGAAGAAGCAAGAGATCACAAGACTAAACAGAACCCAAAGTATGTGTCCCTTAAAAAAAAAAATTTACTTGCACATTTGTATGTAAGTATGCATGTGTACGTGTATATACATGTATATGTATACATAAAAAAATGTTTGCATGCCTGCAAATATACCCACACACAGCATAGCAAAATGTTCAGTACTGAACAGAAAATTCTGATTACATAGGTTGCTACACAGCTCTATACATGGTTGAGTTATGTGATCACAAAAAGAGGGTTCCTGGTTTTCTTTAACACCATTTTAAGACATACAGTTTTCTCAAAAAGGAGATTTCTGTTTTCGCTAATGCTCTTTCTAACACATTTTCCTGATATTGTGACTGGTGGCTTCATTAGCACAAATAAACTGTGTTTACTGTTATTATGCCCTAAAACCAGTTCCTTTCTAGGTTGCATTTAAACCGATCAATAGGTGGTCGTCTGTGTTTGTAGCCCTCTGGCCTGGTTTCATCTTGTGTTTGTTCGCTCTAGCAGAAGAATATATGCATGCGTGCATATAACCCTTTCTCCACTACTGGTTTTTAATACCTGTTTGCAGTGTTGTTAAAGGTACTCATCAAGCTTATTTACTTAGACTCATTCAATTTTCTCCTGACTACTACAGCTCTGGCAAGATCAGCTGCTGCATACCCCTCTCTGCTTTTCCATTGTGGAAAATGTATGTAGCTCAGCCAGGGCAAATCATTTTCAGTCAGAAAGAGTGGCTTTGGTTACATGCAGATGAACAATTACTGTGCCATGAGGGCACCAGACAGCCCCTGGTCACCACCTCTGGCCATCTCCGTACCCACACGAGGCAGCCAGGAGCTTGCTGTGCGTTTCCCACGCTCTATGGACAAAAACGTGCAGCCGGGCCATAGCCGCAGGAGGGCTGGCAGGCTGCTTCGCCTCACTCTAGCGCATTCGTCTCTCTCTCTCCCTTACACTAGATTAGCTTAAATAGCGTAAGCTGTGGGAGGCAGCTTGCCCCAGTTCTATCAAGGGAAGTGGAGAACCCATTTTATGCAGGGCAGGGTTGGTTGGTTTCCTGCGCCACCAGCACGCACCTGGATTTCAGTAGATTTAAATAGTGCTTTGTGGATGAATTTGATTGAAATAGTGCTGATTTAGGTTTAGTCCAGACATACATGATCAGAAATAAGAGTGCTTTAAACAAAAAGAAGCATGTCTGTAGAGGGACTGCAGCAGGGTAACTAAATCTGTTCCAAACTGCACCTGGAGGCTTTTTTTCCTAACCTGGAGTATAGCTTTAACTGAGTGAAACTGAGCTGTAAAGTTGATGTTGCACTGTGATTCACACTTATTTTACTAAAAAAGCTATTTGCCTTTTAGATTGTGACTTCTGTTTTCTTATCTTTCCATTTTTTTTTCTTCCATCTTCCTATTTTCCCTTCCTTTGCTGCATTTTCTCCTCAGTATCTCACTGCTGCTGGGAGAAGTGCTGTGCCAGTTATCTAATAAAATTCTGGCAGAAATTCAATCACACTCAATATGTACGACATCTAAAAAAAATCTAAATTATGATTGAAAAGTCAGAAATCTGGTTATCCCAACAGCAAACATCAGACTTCCTTTTGTTAATGTCCTTGTCTTCAGATGGGAGTGGGAAAGGACACAAAGGCGATTTGGGAAAATGCAATTATCCAAATATATTTATAAAAGACAGATCTTTTCTCCCCACCACCCACCTCCTGTGAGACAATGCATCTCGAGTTCAGCTTGTCAGTACCCACAAAGTCACTGCTGACAATGCAGATTACCGCCATGCAACCTGAAGCTGTTTTAAGGAGTTCTGCTCAAAAAACCAAAATAGCTGGCAGCTGATGTAACTTGCTGCTGGCTGCCTGAAATGCAGTGGTGAAAGGGAGAGAGCTCAAAGTTCCCAGGTAGGTCTGTGCTGCTATGGGCACCAGAGGGCTTGCTCCAGAGAAAATGGTGCACTCAAATATTTGATTGCAGAGAGGTTGTAATTTGTATTTTCAGAATATTTCAAGTACAAACACAGCTTAAATAGACCCAAAGGCGACATCAGGATGGCGCAGCTACCAACTGTCACAGCTGCCTGACACCAAAAATGTCTTCTCCTAGCCCTGCCTAGTTCTGGGTGGTCCTGAGCGGAGGACTGTCCTGAGACAGCCCTGCTTGGGGCCACTGGGACCCTCCTCCAGCCCTTTGGGACCCAGACCCTGGCACATCCAGCAAAACACATGGCCCCAGGCAACAAGCAGGGAGTTTTGCAGCCAGTGGAAACACATGTGGTGCTCACGAAGGATGGTGGTCCACTCAGTGAAGGGGAGAGACTCCTTGCTTTGTTTGCAGCGCAGCTCCAGCGTGGGGACTGAAGGCAACTTCTCTGCAAAATGCAAAGCTGTTAAGAAAATGTCAGAAAAAGACAGCTCGGTGACCACATATTTCAGCCTTAACTGGCAAGTGAAAAGAAACACTAATTGTCTGTTTATGTCATCTCCTCCCACAGCTGACTGTTGCAGAATAGAGTTTAAGGTGGCATTAAAATGTAAGGTGGGTGTTATAATTTGCCTGAAGTACTTTAGCAGTTTTTAGTTTCTGTTACAGAAAAGATCTAAAGATTGCCATTCTACCAATGTCCATATAAATCACCCACCTCCTCTACCATTGAGTGCGGGAGCGTACAGCCCCGTGATCCACACTGTTTCCAGCAGAGACAGTGCCTTAGTACACGATGTTCGCTGGTCTGCATAAGAAGAATATCAAAACACAGGAACTTCACTGATTCTCCTTAAGGAATCTTGTTTCTGGTCTCCAGGCTTAAACTAGTAGAAACCCAGCACCTCGCTGCTTTTTGCTGCCTCGAAGCAGCTCTTCCAAGGCCTGAGTGCGGCTGTGCCTCTGCCCACAGCACTGGGATGCTCTGGCTGAGGGCCCCAAAACTGCTGGTGCTACCATGAGTGCGGGAGGCTGCCAAAGAGCAGCTCACAGCAAACCAGGCGTGACTGAGCTCCTTTCCCCTGTATGAATCACCGCTCCTGGCTGTGCTCAGACAAAGGAAACAGCTGTGGCCGCAAATCAGGCAACTTAATAGGTTGATGCACTCTCCAAGTATTTCCCTTTGAGCTTTTCTCTGAACAGTATAGAAGAAATGTTTAATCACATTCCTTTCACGAGGGGCATAAATGAAGTGAGTAAATCTGCCAAAATCTGCCATCCGCTCCCTGACCAGTGAGGTGTAACATCCAGATCCTATTAACATCACTTACAGTAATGTCACGACCAAAAATGTTCAGGTTAAGCTCTGGGCTATGTGAACACACTGTATTTTTTTTTTTTTCCAAACAGGCAGCTGATAATGGGGGGATTTGCAAAAATCCTGCTTCATGCAAGCATAAAGGCAATTAAATCTAATTATCTCAGTGGCAATAGATAATCCGCACTGTATAGAGAAAGGGAGAGAGCTTTCCCCCGAGGATCCTCGGGTGCTGCCTGGTGGTGCTGGGGTGCTGGGCGAGCTGAACCAGAACTGATGGGCTGCATCTATTATATCTACCCTGAAGTTCTGTAAAATTTACTTTCAGCTCCCTGCTAGGCTGCATTTCACCATTTCGCTGCTCAGGTGGGAGCTGTATCAGCTTTGACAGTTCCCCAGCAAGTGAGCCGCAGGTCTGTGGTCTGTCTTCAAACAATTCCCACCCCAGGAAATGCCACATCACCCCCATGTTTCACCTTGCTCCTCTGAAATCCCCTCCTTCTGCAACCCCCAAGGTCTCAGGCCAATGAGGGGTGCTACCCATCCCTGGTAAAAATGTAAAGGGAGAAAGCACCAAAGCATAAGTGAAATTAAAGTCTGTAATTCCTGAGACTGGGAGTCCTAAGAGGTTCTTCCCAAGAAAACCTAAATCCCCTCCATCAGGGGAGGTTTTCTGAGATGGGTATCTCAGGTTGTTGAAGCCTTTAGGCTTGCAAAGGAGATCGCCACAGCATGCAGTGCAGTTCCACACCCATTAGGGTCCAGCAGAATGCTGAATATTTGAAGGCATGAAAAATGATTATAAAGTGGCTTTTATGTGCCATTACAGACCTTTTTTTGGAAGCATCTCTTCATCATGAAAATGTTCCCAATGCCATTTATTTTACAGCATGGTGAGAGGTCAGTGTTATACTTTATATTCTTATCCTGAGCTGTACTTTTCAAACCAGCATTTATTGGAGCAGAGATGGGAAGAAAGCAGGGTCTTTTACATAAGCATGCACAGGATTAATGAAACTGCTTACCTAGACAGAGAGAAGAATTGTCACAGCAAGACTTACAAATGGTCAACTGAGTTTAGTACTGTGTCTCTAATAGTGAGCTACACTAGATAGACTAAGAAAGAGGCATAAACCCCCTGACATGTGCCAACGTTTTCACATCTTCTAGCCAATTCACTGAATGATCCCACTGGAGTTGTATTCTTTATTTTATTGTACAAAATTATTTTAGTAAACAAAACAGTAACATAAAAAAAAAGCCAAAATCCCATTATGTATATATATATCATCTTGGCATGAAAAGCAGCCACATGAGACCCACAGAAGAAAAAAATGATCTTTTCAGAGCACCATATACTGATTGTCTAGGGTGTTGTAGCTTTGGCTTTTATGCTTTTCACTACAGCTTTTATTGTGACTTTTACTTCCGCAGTGTAGGCTAGGAAAGTCCAAAAACTCCAAGGACCCAAGATGTGAGAACAGGAGTTGCTATTAGCTTTGCTGACAAATTGTAGGGGTTCAGCAGCAGTCCCAGTTTGGACACCAAAAGTCCCAGCTTGGCCAGCTGCTCAGCTGGTGAGGTTCTGGTGAGGTGAGGGCTGTGTACAGCCTCCTCTCTTGTGCTGGCATGGATTTGTCAAAGAAAAATTTCTGGGACCCTTTATTCGCAAATGACCAAAAGCATTCACAGGGGAGGGGGAAGAAGGGAGAATCGAAGTATCTTCCATCTCTGAGCAGCCAAAAATCCTGAATCAGCTCCCTTTCCCTTCTTTCCCCCTTCACCATGTAGAATTAAAAATCAAGGTACTTTAGCAAGTAGCAGGTAGGGTCTTTTCATAAGCCTCTCCTGCCTCAGCATCTGGGGCACATTTCACTGTTTCCTTCACATCCAGCTAGAAATACCCTTGCTGTTCTCAGAAAGGTAAAATGACTCGTTGACTGGTCACGTTCTTCTGTTTCTGATTTGCATAAATCCATGTGAATGTAGACACTGGTGCTGGTAGGAAAACACCCTAAATACCATTTCGAGAAGGGAAATAACATCATGAAGGGGCTGATTCCTGTTTCTCCAACCAGCCAGTGGCTCAGCAGATACTCAAAGATGCCACCCCAGCTCTTGTTTAGTCTCATTTTCATCTCTGGTATTTGCCAACTCTCTTTCAATGAAATGCCCTGCCTTTGAGTTTATACAGGCAAAATGATATGTGTTCCCTGAAAATCAGAGAATATTATGGCTTCTTAGAATATTTTTTTTAAAGAGAATATTCTTTCATGCTCCCTCTCATGGGCTCTCTGTTAGCTTCAGTGGGTTTTGCTCACAAGGACCCCATGACCAGCACTGCTGCTGGTCAGGGATGGGTTGTGTTGTATTAAAGCTCAGAGGACTTCTGCCAGCTCCCACTACAATCTTCACTCTGATTTACAAAGAGCTACTAGCAACCTGGATTTATCAAAGTTATCCGCGTACCTTTCCAGTGCCAGCTGCCTGAAATCTGTAGTTTCCCCCAAGGAGACTAAGCCAAACTCTTGCTGAGACAGTAAGGCAGCCACCTTCTGTTAAACCATTAAAACAAAGAGTTGATTCTCTGCCACATCTGGCAACCATCACAACTCAATGTTCACCTTGTAAGTCACTTCCCACTGTAGGGAAAAGGAGCCAACACAGGTCCCTGATTACTGCTTGATACAGCACAGAGACCTCCACTCATCCAAGATCTATGGTAAAAGCCTCCACAACCCCCTTAAAAAAATCTTGTAAATTCATTCATTTTTGTTACTTCCAAATGACAAAGTTTTTTTATCTAATTTAGATTTGACTCATGTTATCTAATTAGATCAATTAATGCAAATTGTTGTTACAATGCAAGTTTGACAGGGAGATGTTGTAGTCAAATCTCTGAGCAGAGCTACCAAAGGAGAGGCACAGATGGCGGGGGGGCACAGTATGAGGGAAAAGCCCTACCCCATGGTATTGTATGCGGAGTAAGGTACTTAAAATTTAAAGAATATGTCTGTAGTAGATAAACATTTGTGGCTTGCAAAATCACATAATCAACCCTTCTCAGTTCTAAGTTACATTGAAAGAGGTAAAAAAGTACAACGGAAATACATATTTTACCTATAAAAACTTCTTTCTTTGTTAGCAACCATGTGAGGATGAACAGGAGAGGTGGTGGGCTGGGTAAATGCAATACCTGTAAGCCAGCCTGTTTTGGAAATAATCATCCAGCTGGTGAAGAAATGAGAAATGTCCATCTAAGGTACCTTAACTACATTTTAAAGCAGAAATATACCTGTGTACTCTCAGGTGCACTTCAAGAGGAAGGGCTTGTACTTTTCCATGTGTGGCTGTTCTGCTGTAGGGTAGCAGACGTTTCTGTGCAACGTGGCATCTTGACAGACAATGGCCCTTTGAAAAGTTTCAAAGTTTGGGACGGTTCCCTGATTAAATGATATGAAGGAGGACAAGAGTCTAAAGAGAGAAGGAGGTGACAGAGAGAATCAGCATTAACCAGTTTTTTGGAGTCTCTCTCTGAACACCAGAGGAAAATGTGGAACACCTGGTCAGGAAGAAACACACTTAAGAAAATTTAAATATAGCATTTCATTGTCTCAGCCTATTTCCTTGACAGAACATAAGGCTGAAACACCTTTTTTGTTGCTGGTGAATTTCTTTTTCTTTCTTTTTTTTTTTTTTTTTTAAAGAAGCTGGTAAATCAGGACATTATAATGGAATGAAAAACGATTTCTTCCCACTTAAATGTAGCTCATTATTAATAACCAGGTCTGACTCACGGTACAGGAAATGTATTTCAGTCCACACACGCTATTGTGACAGTCACCATGCATGCTGAAGCACAAACACTCTGACGTGTGCCGAGCTGCAGTGGAGCTGGGTACCACCACCTGTGTGTGAAGAAATGTAAAATGTACTTCTGGCTAAGACAGATAGGGCAGCCAATTTAAGATGCGTTTTTAAGCAGTTCTAAATACAATTCATCTTTTAAAAGCAGATTTACACTAAGGCCATAGTGCAGCAGTGCAAAGCTTCATGTCAAAAGTCAGTAATTTTCTGACATTCCTGATTGCTGATGTGAAGGCTGCAAACAACTGAGGTGTAAGTTAAAATGTTTCACATACAGACACATTAAAAGCAAGTCAACATTTCTAATTGATCTCATTATTTAACTTTGACTCTTCCTGCTCAGAAAAAGCTGTTCATATCAAAAGGTGCCCAAGCCTTTGGACTATAACATTCAATTAACAAAGCTTATTTCCTTATTTAGATGACTTCATTAGAATCTACCCTCAAGTTTTACAATGCAGTGAAAAAAGTACTGGAGCAATTGTTTTGAGCAAAATTCTCACAAAAGATCTCTTAAAGAGCCAGTCACCTACTTACCACAGAGCTTCCTAAACCCTCATTCTTAATTGATACGAACATATTCCTCTGAAAAAGAGCACTTCGCACCCTTGTAGCTGTGGGAGAGGCTGCTGATCTGCAGCATCAGCAACTGTTCCTGCAAGTCCCTCTCAGGGCTCTCCTGCTCCCATCAATCCCACTTTCTCGAAGGTGGGACACCTCGGGCTCGCCCTGTACCTTCGGGACTGGACTGGCCTGGGGTGTGTTTAAAATCTGGAATTTAGTCAGAGCGTAGGGCGAGTTCACGGCCTGCAGCGAGTGCAGGGCTGGAGCTGGGTGTCCATCACAGGCAGGCCGGAACCCCTTGCAGGTCAGGAGAAACAGAGCTTGGAAGGGCTCTGGCCCAGCAAAGAGCTGGTCATTAGGGAAAAGCAAATAACTTGGATTAGGAAGAGCTCAGCAAACATACGTATGAACTGGAAACAAGATAACGTTGGGCTACGTGTTTTATAGCACGTTAATTGCTGTAATCAGCGACCCTAAAAGTAGGGCCACTATATCCTTCCCATCGTATTTAATTCTTAGCTTGAGTTTCCTCCCACATTCTTTCCTTGCATTTGGATTAAATATCTCTCTAGTGTAGGATGGTTTTTTTACTGTAATTCTACAGACCGCAGCACAATGAGGCCCGTATCTGGAGTCCCCAGGTGCTGCTGTAATACAGATAAATAAATGACTGATAACAATACTGCCAGATAATAAAATACGCTGGCCTGATGTGAACTGCTGCATTAGTTAGGCAATTTCCACTCAGGTGCAGTTTCTCACACAGGGTACCAACCCACCAACATGAAGCAGGAGTTTTTTTTAATTTGCATTTGTGGTGTGTGTTAATTTACTCTGATAATTTACTATTAGGAAACTATTATTAAATGTTAAATTAAACAACTAGATCTGACAGAATTTCAAATTCTGTGATAACTCAGGATTTCTGAATTATGGGCTGGAGGGCCGACACTGGTTTATAATCCTGAGGCTCTCTGAGAAGTATCCCTGGCTCATATGCTGGCCCCAAGTGAGAGATTTTGCATTGTTTTCTTATCTCACTAAAATCCATATGGACCATTTTCTTTCGTCACAATCCATCTATTTCGTTCACACACAAGATTTCCCAGCTAACATACAGCTGGCATAATTTTGGTTTGCTTTTGAGACCCATCTGTTTTAGATGGCAGCACAGAGATTGACATAAACCACTTGCTTTTTGCCAAATCATGTTTCCTGTAAGGGGAATACTTTCATACCCATGAAAGCTGTTTTTCAGAGCTGTGTATATACAATCGGGGATAGTCCCATGTAGATTTACCTTCTCTTATTCCTGGACACACGCTGTGCAGATCTCAAAACAGATTTGGACTCTGACCAAAAAAAAAATTAACTGCAAAATTAATATTGGATTCAATTTAGAAAATATTAATTTAAATACCTTGCTGAATATCACTGGAACAGTATCAATGTCCAGCAAGTCCAGTTATTCTAAGTTTGTGAAACAATTCAGTTGTGCAGAGTGGGAAGAAGCATGTTGGCATCTTTCCCTCTGTTATCATTTAGAAAAGAATATTATGAACTTTGGAAGTAATCAAAATGTTTTTTATTTCAAGATAAAACACAAGTTAATGAAAGAAAAGATGTTCTGGGAAATACTTCCTAATAATTTCTTTTCTTAACACTTGAAAAATGAAAGCCTTTCCAAAAGGAATTAATTTTTACTAGGGTTATCTTTTCGTCATGTATTTTTAACCTGGTGTTGTTTTTTCTTTTAAAGGGAGGGGGCTGTAAAGCACCTGTTCAGAGTAAAGCAAAGAGCACCCACTACTTCCTGTAACAGTTTGTTTTGGAAATGCAAACAAGGCATGTTCTCTTGACTTTGGCATTACAAAGCCACAGCTGCTCATTTCTGGTATTCTGTTGTTTGTCCATTTTCTAACCTCAGCTTTTCACAAGCTGTATAAGAAAATCTCAAAAGACAAATACAGACTCTAACACAATAAATTCTGGCTATCTTCTTCTGACTTTTGTTTTAAAATGTTTGTCTAGGGTCTGGTTTGAGGTCAGGGCACCTATCGAGATCACTCCTACCTCAGCTGCCTCATCTGATTGAACTTCCCTCCAGCGCTGCACCACCAGCACCTCCCTGCTTCCTCGTGGTGGAAGCTGTGGTGGGGATGTCTTCCCCTCCCCAACCAGTCGCAGCCACCCTGTTCAGGATGGTCTGGCAGAGCAAAGCTGCCCTGCCTGCAGAAGGCTGTCCATGCCCTCTGCCCACCACCAGAATGGGGTTTCTACCTCCTGGATGACAAGTGAGGAAAAGTTCGGCTTGACGGGTGGCTCTTTCCCAACAAGAAGGGGGACGGTAGCCGAGTAATGGGCACCCATGCCCTCCAGGCTGGGTCTGACACCAGTCACAGGAACAGTGTTTCACCCCATGACTAGGGAGAAGGGAAATAGACATCAGAGGAGGACTGAGCATTTGTGTATTTCGGCATGGAAGACTTCTAGGGCTGAAAGCGTTATGATGGACTGGGTTTCTAGGGACGGAGAGAGAAAAGGACAGAGAATTTCCTCTCCTAGAAGAGAAGATATATGGTTTTATGGGATTGTCTAGATCCCCTCATTTGTTAAATCAAAACTGGGCGTAATTCAGGGATGTATATTACAGAAATTGACAAAGGTAAAGGTGGAGTGCCTTTTAAATGTTTTACACCTATCTATGTACATTACTCACGATTTCAAACCTTCGATAAGTAAACAAGAGAATACTATCGCATACTTTTAAGGTTCTCGCTTTTTGTTGTTTTTCCTGTCACTTCCTCAGAGTCTGACATAAATTTCAGCCTTTGTCTTAGAAACAAGGCTCTATTTCTCATGGTTAGAGAGAAAAAGATGAAAAGGTTAAGCTTAAAGTCAAAATGTAGAAGCCAAGCCAAACAAATCCAGCATTTATCTTCATTTCACAGCTCATTTTTCTAAGACTATCCTGCAATTTGGGGAGCTGATCCAATATTTTCAGTGTCCTGGTTGTCAAGATTGGTATATGAAGTACACAAGGAAAGTAAGCCCTCAGCACATTGGCCTTCTCTAGTGAGGTTGCGTCTGCCATGACAGGAAGGTTTTAGAAAGAAAATTGTAGCGCGGTGTGCATAGATATATGCTGTGTGACTGCTTTGTCTTGCCTCTGTCTTTTACAGCTCATTAATAATAAACCTGGCATTTTTTAGGGTTTTCTAGCTTTTCTACACAAATGGGTGTTCTTTAAGTTCAAGAAAACTCAGGTAATCAAGTGGAACTGCTCCGCACGAGGAATTAGCACGCACTAATTCTCCTTTAACTCTTTCCTTCTCCACTAAGGTACATTTGCAATGATAATGCTAAGCAACATGAGTTTAGTTTATCATCTATGGATTTTAACATTTACACAGTCATTAATGCATATGTATAGTTACTTGGAATTACCAGGAATTAGAGATAATATATGGCAGATACTATACCAATCTCTGATTTTCTTTTTAATAATTATTCCAAGCAGCACTGTATGGTGGATTCTCACCCAGCAGGTCCTGGCCTGCAGCTGATGGGCTCCTGTAGCCCCAGCAAGTTGTGGCCACTGTGGAGTCCCTCTGAACAGCATCACTTATTGCCTTAGGTGGCAATGCTTTATACTGGGGGCCTCAAACATTTTTACCATAGAATCATGGAATCATCTAGGTTGGAAAAGACCTTCAAGATCACCAAGTCCAACCGTAAACATGACCTACTGAGTTCTATCACTAAACCATGTCCATTAGTGCCACTAGTGGACTGCTCTTAATCCTCACAATTTAACTGTGAAACCCATCAGCAAGCCCATAAGTGAAAGTATTGCTGCTGAAAGCAAAATTTGCCCATTCAAGTGATGCCTAGATGTTTTACAAAAAAACAAAAAAAAAAACCAAAAAACAAACAAAAAAAAATATTTTATGCTTTACTGAAGAAAGTGTGATCACAAAAGCTGGCAAGTCCTGGGAACCTGGTAACACGTTGTGAATGCACTCAGCGTGCTTTCATAGAGATCTGGAACTGACTTGCACTGATGCATCTTTCCTGGGGGCAACAGCCATGTCAAAACATTTAAACAGCAGGATGAGATGTAAATACAGAATTACAGAATCACAGAATCACAGAATCATTTAGGTTGGAAGAGACCTCCAAGATCGCCTAGTCCAATCTATGACCTAACACTACCAAATCCTCCACTAAACCACGTCACTAAGCTCTACATCTAAACGTCTTTTGAATACCTCCAGGGATGGTGACTCAACCACTTCCTTGCACAGCCTGTTCCAATGCCTCACAACCCTTTCAGTAAAGAAGTTTTTCCTAATATCTAACCTAA
>VXAA01003208.1:371534-381716 GCA_013399115.1 Anseranas semipalmata
CCAAGCCACGAGCAGCCAGTTTCTTCAGGAGAATGCTGTGGGAAACGGTGTCAAAAGCCTTCCTGAAGTCAAGGTAGACCACATCCACAGCCTTTCCCTCATCCACTAAGCGCATCACTTGGTCATAGAAGGAGATCGGGTTCGTCAAGCAGGACCTGCCTTTCATAAACCCATGCTGACTGGGCCTGATCGCCTGGTGGCCCTGCAAGTGCTGCGTGATGACACTCAAGATAACCTGCTCCATGAGCTTCCCCGGCACCAAAGTCACACTGACAGGCCTGTAGTTTCCCGGGTCCTCCCTCCAGCACTTCTGGTAGATGGGCGTCACGTTTGCTAGCTGCCAGTCGACTGGGACCTCCCCCGATAGCCAGGACTGCTGATAAATGATGGAAAGCAGCTTGGTCAGCACTTCTGCCAGCTCTCTCAGCACCCTTACTTACGTTAACCTTCATGCTGATTCTTTTCCAACCTGGAACATTTAATGTGCTTTATAACACAATATCCAGTTCTAAAGAAAAGAAATTGTGCCTTAATATCAGGAACCAAAATCAGCATTTGTGTCATGTTGCATATGACCATACTGCAAGATGTGTCTCTCTGAATTAAAACCACTTAAGAACAAGGGTAACACGTGCTGCCATTGTATTGTATTACTTTGAACAAAAACATTGAGGGGTTCCTCAGAAGTCCTTACATCTAAGTAACTTCCTCACTCAGCTAGTGGGGAAATTCATTAAAAAAGAAAGGAAAAAAATGAAAACCTGAAGGCAGTTCCCCTTATCCCTGCTCCAGGTACCTTCTTGTGGTGGAAACAAACTATGAATGTCTCCAAATGGGAGCAGTGCTCAGAGTGAAATTATCCAAAGGCTTGTGATTTACCAGCATGCTTCTGTGATTAAGCAGTGTGCCCATTAATTTAGGCAGTATTAGATATCTCCTTTCTGGTGCAAATGGCTGTAGAATTGTCCTGTTTTACGAGTTACTTTGGATACTGTTTTGTGCTGCTTTGCATATTGCCAAAACAAAAATGTTACACCCGTTTCATTTAAAACTCCTAGTTCAGGCTTACAACCAAGTTTCAAAACAGTTTTGAGGAGTTAGGAGACTTAAGCCGTCACTTCATTCCTTTGTATTTTGAAAATTAATTTTAATACATTTGTCAATGTACATACTAAATAAGTTTTTAATATGGTGATTTTGAGAAATCTCCTCTCGCAATACTATTTTCCTAAATCATGTAGTACTTGATATCCTAAATCATGTAGTACGCAATAAATTATTTTAGCAAGTTTTGTATAAATCAAGCAGCTGAGAGGAGTTTGAGGTCACCGTAAATGACGCCTTTATATTACTTTGCACACTAATTACTGTAATAACTGTGACACTATTGTTGTCCATACTACTTTAGACTGCAGGGAGGTTATAATTCAGTTTTAATAGTTTAAACCAATTCTTTGCTATACCAATGACAGGATTGCTTATTTTCATTTAGTATGTTGTATTTTGGAATGCACAAATAATTTATTTAAATAAAGGTATATACAAATATGACGAGGGAAAAACTCTACAGAATTCAGTACAATGGCTGCATGCACTGGGAATGACACTATGATTTGCTTCAGAGGAGTGGAGTATGAATTGAAAACTAGGAAAAGTTTTGACGGTGTGCTGAAAATCCCATCACCACATCGAAGGGTCTTCAAACCTGTAACATATTATGAATAGAAACCTATTAAACACATTTGAAAGTCTCTTCTGGGAAATCCAAAGTTAGAACTACTTAACATTTTCATTTTAATAATAGCACCAATAAGGAATACATATTCACTTTTGCAGCTGAAGACTCCCAACAAAACAGAGGAATCTTGGATGGCCAAAAGTCTAGAAAACTATGATATGTTGAAATACAAATATATTTTTAAGAGAGATTTTTATATCTCAATCAGGAGTAAATGGTTTCCAAAGAGAATTCACTGAACCCAACAAAACCATGTCATGCTGTTAGTGCCCTCAAACAAAACCAAAGTAACCATCCTAAAATATTATCGTCGTATTCCATTGCTCAATATCAAACATTTGAAATACATACTGAAATGGGTCCTGAGGGCAGGATTTGAACTAGAGGTCCTCTGCTTGCAAATAGCTGTTCTGGCTACGCAGAAAGATATTTAACAGGTGGGAGAACATGGAGAGAGACATGGGAAGTGGATTTGCCATAATTTTTGCCATCTAAAAGTTGGGTGTCTAGTCTTGACTAAACGTCTAGTCTGCCTCCACAGTCACTGGAGAGACACTGACACCTTGAGAGGACACTTAATCTTGGCTGTTTTGGGATGGAATGGCTCATTTTGGAGATACCCATCTCTCCAGTTGACTACAAAGAGAGCCTAGACAGCTACTTCACACTAGATACTTAACTTTCAAAGAGGCAGTATTAGGGGGAATGCATACTGTTATTGAGTATTGAAAAATTTGTCATGACTCCACAGGATTCACAAGAACAGAAACACATCAACTCACATTTTTGTTATAAAAACTTAATTGTACTCAGGTCAAGGAGCCTCCTTTTTCCCATTCCTTAACTTCCTAATTTCCACCCAGCTTCCATAAGAATCTCTCTAAACTTTCTTTAGATGCTTAGACATACACCTAGACTGCAAAATGCTATGGGGCATATTTTAGTCAGGGAAAGTGAAGTGTTGAACTCAGCCAGCCAAGCTGAATATAGTTAAACTGTTTCTTAACACCTCTATGTTCAGTTTCAGAGAACACATGAAATATGTCTTTCTGCTGCTGATTTACTGACTGGAAATTACATCTGCACCATAACTGGCTGTGTATAAATATTTCTAAAACATATACTTCATTAATTTAAGTTCAGAATAACACCAGCCTGCCTTTAATTCATTTAGCCTAGATTCCTCCAGGAGGAATGCTTATGCAGCCTGCAGCCACACTGTACTTGGGCACATTCGATGTGTGTCCACCCCTGTGGGGCTCCCCTAACTTCCCCACAAGCTTTCCAACCAAGCCAGAGAGAGGTACAAATATCTTGGAGATAGTAAGTTCCTGATGTGCCATCAAACACAGGACTGGACAGAAAGATGATGTAATTATATCCTCACATGGGGGGAAAAGCTGGAGCAGGGTTCAGAATCCATATTGGCTTTTATCCTAGAAAACATATCCATAGGAAACTAGACATCATTGTTCCCAGTACTCACATAATTGTCATCGACAAATGACAAATACCATGTTTTTTTCTCAGTTTAAAGTGCTGTTACAGGGGGGTATGAGATAAAAATCTGTTTCTCATCAATTCTTGATCTTAAATGCAGACTAGTTTGTTAGTTTGCTCATGAGTCTTAGCTCCCTGGTGTGTTATAAATAGCATTATTGAAACAATAACAACTGTAAAGTTTTGTTGTGAAGGGGGGCAAATTGCAGAGAGTATTAGACTTTGTACTACCCTCTGTGTGCCTCAAATTCATGGCAGTGGAAATTTCCGATTATGTGAGGATTCTGCCTTATCATTACAAAACACAAAATAGTCTCAAACATTTCACTGCAATCCATGCAGTTTTTTTTGCATCTGTAGGGAAAACCATTTCCCAACAGCTGTGGTTAGTCATCAAACCTAAGTCAATGTTCTCCCTGTGCGCAGAACTGCAAGTCTCATGGACATCCCACTGATAGCAGCCAAAGATTTGGTCACCTCTCAGTGATAAGACCGTGCCCAAAGGTCAGTGCTACAAACTACTATGGTTAAGTATTTGACTGGTTTAATCTAGCCTTTGCACAACTGATGAAAATACAGAGATTGTAGACTCCTGAGATGACTACTGCATAAAACATTTATTTCTGCAGCAGAATTATTATCAGCAAGCTTCAGGCTTTCAGTAAAGGCTTAATCTGAGCTTATTCATGCTTTCTTGTGACTAAAACCGTTTTCTTTCACTAGCCAAAAAAAAAAACCCTGTATTTTACTTTTTCAGCATAGGCAAAAGGAAGTAAAATTTTCACAGCTGTGTAAATTGTAGTCACCAATATAGTATCTTACATTACAGCTAAAGTGTCATTACCTACCTAGATAAATACAGTATATACATTTGAAATCCCACTGTAGCTCAAACACCACTGTTCTTTTAAACTAAGTGCAATTGGGAATATAAAGGTCTTTTTTTTTTCACTTTGTAAAACATTAGGTACAAAAGTAGTGTGAAATACTGTATTTTAAAGATCAGTCAGAGCCTTGCATTTGTGTATAAGTTAATGTATCTGCATATTTACCACTTATACATCTTTAAAGCAAAAATGTAAACCCATTTGAGTAGCAAATGAATAAAAATATGCCATCTTTGGGGATCCAATATGTAAGTGAATCACCATCAGGCATCAGCAAACAATTCTGTAATTTCTATTGTAATAAAGCCCAGTAATGGGTAAGCCTTATGGGAATGCTTCTTTTCCATCAGACAGACAGTATTGCCTGTTCCCAAAATCAGAAAACAAGGAGCTTGGACTTTATTCTATCTGGTATGGCATTACTTGCATTCATAGGATGGTTCTAGCTCTTAAAAACAAAGGAATTAAAAATGTTTATCCAGCTGTTGGTGACATGCATTTTCTCCCTGTGAAGCATGTTTACTGATAATGAATGAAACTGTTATATGTAAATGATAAATGAAAGCCACCACAAAACATCTTCATACATACCTGGATCTAGGAATATTTTCTGTGCTTTCCCTCAACAAGAGGTCTGAGATCAGTGTCTCTGGGCTTGATCTCTTTCCATATCTAAGGAAAAAGAAAAAAAAAGTATATTTTTGTATATCTCATTATTAAATAATGAAAACTAAGTAGACAACCATCACGCAAATCTCTGAAAAACTGCATAAAGCTGATATAAAGGCAACTTTACAGCAAGTATTTTAACTTAACGTGACTTAGTCATGTCAGAAAATGTTCATTCTTCAGTATTTCTTTCAATATATTTTTTCAATAATTGTGTTACATGATATATAGTACAAGAAACTCCAAAGATTTCTCAATTCAATTGCTGTTCCTGGATATTCTAGGACCTTGCACCTTACTGATGTGAGCGCGAAGAAAGGGGGAGGAAGCTGTGCCTGACATGATCTCTGAGCGCATCATTCTTGCCTACAAACCCATTTCCATCATCTCATTAACTTTCTCATCATTTTAGATGCTATTGTATCCTTCATCAGAAATTACATAAATGAGGAGTCAAATTTATCTAGTATGTGAATAGCAAACAAAACTCAGATATGCCATAGTATCTAAAGAATTGGCCAAGATTTTTTAAAGGCAGATAACACATTTGGGGGTGCCCACTGCATACCACATTAACTTGTAAAAACTGAGCTAACCCAAGGCAATAAGCCACTCTTGAACTGTGTGGCTATGGGAGGGAAAACTCTCAGAATCAGAGTTCTTTGGTTAAATGGGATATCACCTGCTACCTTTGTCCTATACTTACACAATGGCTGTCCTTCTATTAGTTTTTTGGTTTTTGTTTTGTTTTTTAAAATCATGGATATTTTACCATACATTGCTCAACAGTTAAAATACTGCAATTCCTGGTTCTAGGAAGGAATTTGCTCTCTTTTTCTCAGGAAACAGAAGCAACACTGAGCAGCCAGCTTGACAGATACTTCATCACTATAAGGATTCATTAGCTTAACAGTGATAACTGTAAGCAAACACTCCCTTGGTTGGATAGAACTAAGATCGTGGTTTGTAACTTGTGTATGTAATTAGTTTGAATCACAAAGCACATTAACAGATAATAGCTTTGTGAATGCCACTTGGGTGAAATTCTGGCTACAGAGAAGTCAAAGGTGTAACTGAGGACTTGGATTTTATCCATTGCTATCAAGATCTTTCTCCAATGGCTTGATCTAATTTGGGGGGAAAAAACCTTTCCAATACAAACCATATTTAAAAAGTTAGCAGTTTTATCTATTGATGTCATATCTTTCTGAAAAGTGGAAACATACCTCACTTTTAAATAATTTCATTTCTCTTTGTATTTTTGCCTCACTTTAATCATCTTAGTGCATCACATGTCTTCTAGAAAGACAAAGTATGAGTTTCAGATTTTTAAAGTAAATTTCTTAATCTAAACTGACTGAAAGAAGGTAAAATGCTATTACAATACTACAATCCAGCATGATGCTGAATAAAATGCCTTGCACTCCATCACCACAAAGGGATTTCTTTGTTTCTAGTTCCCTACTCCAATTAATATGGATATGACCTGGGCTTCAACTGAGGGGCTATCTAATTTTCCGTTGTTTTTAAGAAATTGAGTTAACAAACACAACAACTTGCTCCAGCAGCTCACACTTGGCCATGTCACACTAATCTCTTGGAAAATTTTGTCTGAATAAAAAATGGGTAGCAACCCTCAGAAAACTTCAACCTCAGGTGGGTTCTGACCCCTGGAAGTTGAGGGGCAAATGCTATGTTCTATGATTCTAAAAGCAGAGATTTGGTCAAATGATGAAGACGACTCTGTCAGGGAGATACCTTTTATACGAGTCCCTTCAGTATGGCAAGATTAGCACTGTTACCTGTGCAGGACAGACCCACCTTGTCCTCACACAGAGCTGCACATGAGGTGGTGCTTGGCTCCGGCCAACTACAGTGCTCAAGGAGCAGCTGTTCTTCCTATGTCAGGTGCCTAAGCCTCCAGTCTGCCCCATAATTTTGGCACTGGGAAACAACCATGCTACAGCCATAATAAAAAGAGGTCGTGAACAGCCCTGAAAGCAAAGCCTCAATGCAGAAGTCGATCTCTTCTTACTGAAGCAGATGCCTTGGGAGATCTTTGCTCCAGCTGCTTTGTGCTTGCTCCTTGTCTACCCTGCACAGCTCCGAGACAACAGGAACACAGAAAGCCAGGGCTTTATTTGGCATTTGGGACTTTTATCAAGTATCTTCTGTTTCAGAAGAGTGAGGCTCCAAGCTTTGAAAATACCTGGGCAGGCTTTATGCTCAGCTCAGGATCTGCTCCCTTCCACATTAAAGGTGTTGACGTGAAGTGGGAGCATTGGTACTGCTGGAGTCAGGCACACTTTGAGACATTCTCTGCCCTGCCTACGGTTCAAGCCATTTGCAGCAGGAATGGCCTTACTGTTTTGCTACAACACAGAAGAGCTACAGGTGCAAGAACAAGCTATGGGGGACATGAAAGGAAGAGGGCCTGTTGGTGACAGGGTGTACAGGTAGTACCAAGCAGCGGGAGAAATTTTTCAAGGAAAGATGTGCTCTGAAGAAAGCCCCTTGAACAGTGCAGCAGAGTATGTGGCATGGACCACAGGACATTTTTTAGGACAGAGGTGGGATTAATCCAAAGACACACGGACATCTGCAGGGCAGGAGTCTGCATCTGTGCTGGTCACCTTAGGCTCTCCTTACCACCAGTGAAGGTCTTGCACCTAGGGAACAACAGATCTCATCCGAAACGGGAAGACTGAAACAGGCCTTGTGACTTGCACGCTACAAGCACCTATTTCCCTCAACTGTCCTCACAGGGGTATAAAGCCGATGTGCTCAGATGTCTAAAGCCAAGTGAGATGGACATGAAGGAGAAGGACCCTAAAGGAGAGAGGGAGCAAAGCAGCCAAACAGGCAAGGGCTAAAGACAAGAAGAGAAAAATGGTTTGGAAGGAGCTTCATGGAAGCTGGGGTGAAGACCCTGTGGATCATGGTTGCTCACAGGGAATGACACTCAAAAGCTTTTGTTAGGCCAGAAGCAGAAGTCAGGAGGATGTGCCAGAAGGTTATTCATAATCACATAGACATCAAACAAAACCAGACAGATGAAGCTGAAGAGAAAAAAAAAAGCATCAATCCCATCCTTTCCCAACGTGCTCTTACTGCTCCGCCTCACCGGCTGTACAGTGACCCGCAAGCCAGGGGCTCGGCTCTGAGCACAGCTTGCTCACAGGCCCCCAGGAGGCGCGGGGCCTGCCCCCAGACCCCTCATTTCCCCCTCATTACAGGGCTCCCGAGCAGCACCATGCACAAGGGGCAGAGCCGAAGAAGCTATAACAAGACAGAAAGCTTCGAGCACATCAGAAACAGACCAAATGATTCAAAATTTTAGATCAGTTCAAAATGCTTATAAAGATATCGATCCATTTTGCAAGTGACTGTCACTGCTGAAACAGCGAATCCCCAGGAGCTCTGTTACTTTATTTCTGTGCTGTTAATTCACCACAGAACAGAAAGAACACACTCTTGTTTGTCTGATTTTTTGTTTAAGTTAAGCTATCCAGCCAACTTTAAAACATGTACCATGAAGTTGCCATTGTGGTAATTTTATCTGTCATTTTTCTTTTAATTCCAGGTCAATTCTGTTCCCCTTAAACACGAAAGGAAGGGGCAGGGTGGGGCGGGAATATCGGTGGAACCTGAATAATAAAATTGAAATTCTGCATTGTTTCATCCATCGGCTACAACTATTTTGGTTCATTTCAGAACCCAAATACACACAGGAAAGCAGTCTCAGTCTCTGAGCTCTGTAGTTGCACCCCAGGCATGAGAAAAGAAAGCTACACAGTCAAAATTAAAGCAAGTGCACAGCAGAGGTTGAATATAGAGGGGGGGTTGATGGTTTGTTTTTGTTTGCTTTTTAATACGACCTGGTTTTGGACAGAAACCACCTTTTAAATCAGAGATGAACAAAATAAAGGAAGAGATGCACAACCAGCCTGGAGATCCCACGCATGCAAGGGAAAAGAGCAGCAGGGGCAGAAGTTGAGGAACAGATTATTTTAGCAGTCATCTAGACAAAAAGTTATCAGAGCACAGACTAATGCACGGAAGCATTCTGTACACATGAACTGGTTGTGAATATTGCTTTAAAAGTCCAGGACTGAAGAACTGCAGTTCTATCAGCCTCTTCATCTGTGTTATGATATTAGCGCACTGGCAGACAATGTCATGGGTTTGCTGGGAAAGCTCTCAGCTACACGATAGCCTCCCTTCTAATTTAATTCTTCAGACTTCTACAGGGACAAATGAAAGCCTAATTATAGATCTCTCATCTGTTTTTGATATTAAACAAATAGATAAATATGCCAAAGCTCTTCTGGGTCACACACTATTTAGGGACATCAGGGGAAGCTTCTATTAATCAGTCTAAACTGGACAGATGCTCCCAAAGAAAAGAATTTTATAGCATCATTTTCATTTTTTTCAGACTGAGCCTTCACTACCACTTTAAGCAGTAGAGTCATTCTCAGAAACCCAGTTCAGAGCAAGGCAGCTTTGGGTCACACTTTCCTCTTTCAGCCTGGGCATAGGTTCTTGGCTATAGGTTCTTCAGAGAGTTTTTGTTAGGACGAGTGGGATTTTTCGGCATTCACTGCTGCATTAAGTAGCTGACAAACTATAAAGCATCCGAACTACTACAACTCCTCAGCAAGGACGGAGGGGCACTTCTTTCCCAGCAAAGTCTTCACTAGAGACGGTGGCAGCCACGGAAGCATGAAACTGCTCCTGCTGCCCTATCTCTCCCTCCCCAGGGTAAGTTTCATTTTCTCTCAGTTTTGGGGAGCTCTCCCCACGCACGCTGCCCTGCGGTCTCACTGCTGCCGGCCAGCCTGCCCGTGCCAGGGCGAGAAAGAGCCGGGAGAGCAGGGGCAGCACGGACACCCTGCCCCTTCTGCCAGCTTGGATGGTGGAAACCCAGCTCCGGGCGCAGGGGTGCACGGCTGCCCCTGTCTAGAGGGAGCGTGGGCACCGCGACTCTCCCCGTCGGTGGTTTCCCCGCACCTCGGAGGAAGCAGGGCGAGAGCCCCGGCTGCGAGGGGGCACCCCACGTCCCTCCCTTCCGCCTCGCCAAGGAGAAGGGCACCCCGGGGAGCGGGGAAGGGGGACGCCGGCCGGGCCCCGCCGCCTACCTCTGCCTGGTGATGAGGTTGATGTAGTGCCTCAGCGCCGAGTAGTATCTGGCCATGTCCTCTGCGGGGGCGTCCTCGCCGGGGCTGTCCGGTTTGGAGGGGTACGCCTCTGCCAGCGTCCCCAGGCAGACCAGCAGCGACAGGGCGAAAGTCAGCACCGACACCCACAGCCTCACGGTGCCCTGCATCTGCACGGCGGGGTGGGGTGGGGAGAGCCGCCGTCAGCGCCCGCCCCGACGGCGGAGCA
>VXAA01003208.1:381952-400923 GCA_013399115.1 Anseranas semipalmata
GGCGGGGCCCAGCGGCACCGAGGGGGCGGCCGCCGCCCGCCCCGGCAGGGAGGGGTCGAATCCTGCATCCGGCCCCGGGGGCCCCCGAGCCGGCCGCGGTGCTGCCCGCTGCCCGAAGCTGGCCGGGGAAGGGGAGCCAGCGGGGCGAGGAAGTTTTTTCCCCGCTCCTACGGCGTCGGGGGGGGCCCAACTTGGAGCTTCTTAGCAAGAATGCTGCCCATCGCAACGCCAAGGAGGCAAGGAAGAAGGCAGGGAAGCATGTAAGGACGATTGTAAGAAGGTTTGGGGCATCCAAAAATGCCAAGTCGGTGCCACAGTCTCATGCCTACTAAATAAATAAATCTTGAGGGTTACCTGCCCAGGGGGCTGGCAGCAGAGCTGTGGCAATGAAACTGTACCTCCGTGCTCGCTCTGCTGGGGTGGCCCCGTACGCCTGTGTCCAGGGCTACCTTCAGAGTGGCCTTTCTCAAGTGATTTTGTTCTGTTTTATTTCTGTGCCTGAGCAACACACCCCAGAAAACAGCCCGCCAGTGCCATGGGATCCTGTCCTGACCCACGGTGGGTGACCACTGCTCAGTCTGGTACACAACTTCTCACAAGCATGGGACTGCAGGGGCAGATCTGGCCGAGGCGCCAGATTTCGATGTCTGCCCGATTTTGTCCAGACCTAGAGTCATTGCGGAGAGGTGGGCACCCTTATGGTGAGCTGAGACCTCATACAGTGGAGGTCTGAGGCAAGCAGAGTGGGCATCTTCTAGCGATATGCCCTTCTCCACTGACTGCAGCAGCAGCCTGGGTGGCTGGGCTAGATGAGACACCCGACTAACAGAGTGCCTGAAGTTGGATAAGATGAATCCAACCCAAACAAAGTTTCTGAATTTGCTGAAAAGTTTGGTGGAGTTGGAAACTATTCATACATATTAGTAAAATTAAATTGATTCTTTAGAAACAGGTAATTTGATTAGCATCTTGATGACCAATGACTAATTCCAGTTGGAATGACAAATCATGACTCTGAACAGATCTTATTTTTACTGTAATTTGAAGGTAAAATAACAACCACACAAGTAAGAACATTAGACATACTGACAGAAAGCTCTAAGACATATTCTAAAACTGTATCATACATACTACTAAAAATGTAGTTATTAATTGCTATAGTTATTAACATATGCAGTTATTGCTTTAATAATAATAATACAGCATATTCTGAAAAACAGTTTTCAGGCAAGAGCAAAGCCAGAAGTCATTTTCATCACTCCAAAATAATAATTTCAACATTGCCCCAAAAAGCCCTATCAAATAAATAGTTCTTGCAGTGTGCAAGGAAGCTTGCTGGACTACATCCATCTCAAGCCATGGAAGCAAAGAAAATCCCAGAGCTCTTAATGTCAAGACATTTTGAACTCTTCATGACTCAACAGTGCATTGGCCACAAACCTTACAGCAAGACTGCAGGCTGTCTTTTATCACACACTGACTGAAGAATTTTAATGTGTGTGAAGAACTTTCCGTGGCACAGCCAGTGAGTCTAGCTCCTAATTTCAGCCCATGTGGGGACAGGGTGACATCACACCCTACACAGCGGCACCACCGCACCCACATGTTCCCTGTCCTCCCACCAGCAGCACTCCTACAACACCACTAAAGACAGCCAGTGTTCACGTCATCCTGTTGTCTCAACGGAAGCGGTCTGACACCTGTGACACTGCAAATGCCCTACACAGTAAACGTGCTCTA
Source organism: Anseranas semipalmata (assembly GCA_013399115.1). NCBI lineage: Eukaryota > Metazoa > Chordata > Aves > Anseriformes > Anseranatidae > Anseranas > Anseranas semipalmata. Next base: position 383,693 of record VXAA01003208.1, read on the forward strand.
CCTCCATCACTTTCCTTTGCCGCCCTGAATCCAATAAGCTGCCTAATCCAAATCTTCCATTGATCTGCTTCTATGGGGTGTAGGGGACAAGCAGTGACAGCACTGGATACCGAAGCAGCCGGGAAGGTGTGCCACCACAACAGGACTCAAAAGCTCCAGCTTCTGCTGCAGCCATCTCCCGCCTGCGGAGAGGTTTTCTTCCCAGGGGCAACAGGACCCCAGCCAGCTCACCTCTTGTATCTGACCTTCAGATGAAGTACTATCTCCCAGCTTGTGCTGGGTTTGGGCTCGTTCCCCCACTCTGGGTAGTGTAAAGGTGCCAAACCTTACCACTCTTGTCAAAACAACTTCAGAGTAACACTTCTTGTACCGTTCCAGCATTCAATTTAGGAAACCCAAGACACTCAATCCAAAATTGTAATCCAAATGATTTAGGAGGAAATTATTCTGGTGTAAGCTTCTGCTGTTGCTTTAAGGCGCTCTCAGCATCCCCACAAAGGCTATGGTCCGGAAAGACACCCTGCCTTCCTCAGTGCCAATTGCTGCAACAGTATTGAAGCACTTCTCGGCTTCAGGTGTGTGCTTATGCCCCCTTTCGTCTTTTAAGATTAAGCAGAAACTTTAGAGCTTTCCTGAGTATGGAAATTTTCGTGTTTGGCTCCGCTAGGAAAATTTTCTCTCTCTTCTTCTGTTTTGAAAACCAAAAGTCCGTGCTGGCTCATCCAGTTCCTACCATAAAACATTATTAAACATAAATACAAAGGACAAAGCATACTTTGGATCCATAACATATTTGTTGGTATAATCCTAATACAATATAATGCCCAACACTGGCATTTTTTAATTGATGAAACAAACCCTACACCTAAAGTTACAGACACACATAGGCTCCTGCACAGTTTGATAGTTCAACGAAACTGAGCATCCCTGGGTCTCACTGACATTAATGGGTGTTTTATGAGTGGTTTCCAAAATCAAGGTGTCCTGCACCTTTGATGGCACCCATTGATGATTACTCCACATGGATGCTTCCCCAATGTTGTCCTCACACGAAGCAGGCAAGCATTTGTATTCTGGCAAATGGCAGAGCTGCTTTTTCCACAAGCAGCTTTTGGATGGGCTATAAAGGTGAACAAGAAGGTGGTGAGGGTAGTTAGAAAGGAGTAAGACCCAGAAGAGCTGATAAAGAAAGTCAGGAAGAACTGAATGGGGTTAAAAAACGCAGGCTGGGAGGGAAAGTTGAAAGACACAGGCATAGCTCAGCAATGGCAGCTCTTAGATATTCATATTTTTTCTTTGCCAGATATTCCCACCACCACCTCCAGTAATGCTGCCACATTTCTCTGTACAGCATTCTCACCCTGGTCTGAATAGACCTGGTACAATACTGTTTCCCCTCATCAGGGAGCAAATTTAGTACAGACACAGGGCTACAAGGCTAAAGTGGCCAACAACACTACGCCTGGGCTTGCAGATGTGCTACCCTTAGCACTACAGCTAGGCAATCAAGAGCTTCAATGGTATTTAACCATTTACAGGGGGAAGCGCAGGAGTTTCAAAGCTCTGAGAAGATATCAATGCCAAGTACTTCACTGGGGGGAAAAAAGTGAAAAGGAACATTACAATCAAATTTTATCTATGTTTTAGTGTCATGACATTTAAAGACTCAATACACAGCTGTTTAGCCTACAAATATCAGACTACACTAAGAACATGAAAACTTCCAGCCTATCAACATTTTAAAAGCTTGTTCTACAAGCAGCATAAATGTGAAAGAAAAATCAAGTCATTTATTTGTGGAAATATATATGATTGCATTGAAACCATGATATTTGCTTTAATTAAAACTAGAATTGGTGTGATTAAGTTTGGACACTATTATTTATAGCATGTTTTTTGTGGTAGGCAATGAATTAGAGCTTTTTTTTGTTCAATTATTACAAATATACATAATATAATTTTCTTGCTGAAACAAAGTACGGTTGTGGCATCAGTGATCCTAAACTACCATTCCATAATAGCCCACTAATAGTCTTTGTTTTAAATACTAGAATGAGACTAATCTGCTGGTACAAGGAAAATGTTAAAAATTGGAGCCCCAGGAAGAAACGATTTATGAGATACTAGGGACCTGGAAATGGCAGATTTTATCAGCTGATGTTGCCTGTGCTCTTACAGTTAAAATGTCTCAGTAAAGGTTTCCATAGCTGAGCAACCTTCCAGAAATGCTGAATCTTTAGGACTGGAAGTTCAGTCAGATAAGCACTGCGTAATTATTCAGTAGTCACACGAATTTATCTGAACCTATTTGGACAGAAAATTGGCCTGTAAATCTTACAAAATCAGGCTCTTGCACACGTTACAGTATTGCTGATTTCAGTCTGCTTAGAAACACTTTAAGAAAAGCTTCTCATCCTACTTTGGTGCATCACACCAATACCCACATTTCCAAACTTTTATGGGCTCCTTTCAGTGCTTTTGTTTACCTACCCTGTACATACCAGTAAGAGTTGAACAGAACATCCTGTAATCCTGGAGCAATGAGCCCTCCTAGCTGCTTGGTAGTAGTGCCATTTTCAAGAGGCATCCTTGTGAATCCAGCAAAAGTTAAGCAGGTTCATAATATTCCACCAAAAGCAGGGCTCTGGCTAAAGACAAACTACATGGAAACATAAGAGAAAGGAAAATCAGATAAGACAGTCTGACTATAATCTCAGTATACTTTCCCATCCTCCAGAAAACTGTGGTTTAGGGACTTCCTAACTAACAGTCGAGGTTTTGTACATTATCGTAAGCATCACCAGCCTCCCATGGCGGTCCCACAGCCTTCCTGCAGGTGGTGCGAGGAACCACCCAGCTGGTTTCTCTCGAATTGAACTCTATGAACTCAAGCTGGTGTCAATAGCTAAATAACCAGAGATACCACCAGGCATTCAAGGATCAGCTTAGGCATATCGGTCAGTCACTGGCACCACAGTTTTGTGGCCTCTTCTAGCCAGCAGAAAACAAAATTGCTGCACAAAAAAAAAAAAAAAACAAAAAAAAACAACAAAGCAGGACCTTCCTTTCACAGCTGCTCATTCTTGTTTTGTCACCTTTTCATCTTTCACCAGCCCCCTTAAGACAGCATAGGGAAGCAGATCTGGGAACTAATCAAGCTTAAGACCTAGGAAGAATCACTTCGGGGTGTCCATGGAGTGACACACGAAAGAAGGGATAGGAATGGAAGTAATCGGTTGGCACTGCCTCGCTGTTACCACCTTGACGTGACTACCTGCCCCTGTATGTCCTCTCTCCCGCAGCGCCGGCGCAGTCCGGCCGCTGGGTGCCGGGGCGGTGGGTGGTAAGGCACCAGGGTGGGGAGCACCACAGCCACCAAGCCACGATGCCGAGTCACAGGCACGTCTGTGTGGCACCTCCTGGTCTCCAGCAGGGAAAGGGAAAGACAGCTCTCCTTGACATGCACCGCTTCTGGTGATGCGTGAACGGCTCCCGTACAGCTCCTTGGCTCTGAGCTGCAGACCCAAGATGTAATACAAATGAATTGCTTGCTATTTAAATCCATGTTGTTCACATCAAGGGCCCTGCAAGCATTTGACTCACAATCATAGCAACGTATGACTGGAAACCAGAAAAATAAATCCTGGTTTCAGTGGAATCTTAGAATGAAAGTTGTTGTTTGTTTCTTTGTTTTCTGAAAACACAGCCAGAGAGACTTCTGAAATGCTACAACAAGGTCAGAGCAGCATCAGCAATTGTCCTGAGGACACATGGTACAATGCTCAGTTTTGACAGGAACACAACAATACTCAAATAAGCAGCAAACCAGAAACAGTGTTTGCAACTGTAATGACATTTGTTTCGCTATGCCTTCTTCCCTTTCTCAGTCCCCCAGGACAACAGAAAAACGAGAGATTAGTGGGATGGAGATCAGAACGCGACCTCTGGCAACACGTCTACTGCTGAGACCAAAGTCAGGAAGGAACAGCTTACGAGAAGATAGTGGTTTAAAGTAAATGAATCAAAACAGTGTTTGTAACGGAAAGAAAAAATTATCCTCACTGAAAGAAAGTGATTTTTCATGTGTGTAAGATGAGGAAGTTGGCAAAGTTGTCATGACTTAAAGACAACCAGAGTTACTAGAAATAACCATTCTCTGCTGCAGCGTATGTCTTGACTTCAATTCTGTTAAGGAAGGAAATAGGAGAAGAAGTGAGAGAAGTCCAAACAGACTGCACTGTAAGATTGTGCTGAGGTGACTCTGCCTGAAAAGGAAACAGCAAAGACTTGCCTGAAACATAAGAGATAGCAGAGGTTGATGGGATTGTGCCAAGGACTGAAGAAATCCAATCACACTCATATAGAGAACTGTCACACATCTTACCTGAAGGGAGTAAATCAGAGAGGCAGATATAAGAAAGACATCTGCAAAGGCTTCTGAAAAACCCTTCTGTGTGTGTTCATTTGTAGAATATTACCACTTACTGATATGTGCACAGAAATGAATTCATCTACATCCAAGGCACTGGAGCTGAAAAACATCCTTATGCTTAAAATGTGGATATTATACAGACACAAAAAATCTCTTCCAGCAGATTCACAGTCCAAGAACAGTCAGAATCACTTCTGCTTCCTGTCCTGCAACATTAATACAGCTGAGAGTAAACTATCCCGGATGGTTTCATAATTTTGTAGGTGTTGATTGCTTTATTACTTGTCATGGCATGTAGCACAGGAAACCTCAAGTGCCAAAGTTGCGGGACTTTTAAAAGCAGATCTAAACTTGAAGGCAGGGGTGATAGAGTGATTAATTCAATGGTAATACAGGATGGGATTTGCTAGCTTTGGCTATCTAAAACGTAGACTCCTGCTTTAAGTGGTCGAGGCTCTCCCTATGGTCAAAATAAGAAAATGACAGGCAGCTGCAGAGCATTTCACCTAAGATAAGTGTCTGCCACAACTGGGACCCCACTGGAAGATGCTGGTCTCTCCCTGTCATCTTAAACACAGAGATCATAGACTACCTGATTGAGCACAGTCAAAGAAACCAAGAACAAAACACACTTTGGTGACAGAGAATCCTCAGCCATCACAAGGGCTTAGATATCACAGACGACAACAACAGTTGTCCATATTAGAGATTGTTCTTCATTTATACCCCGACACGCAGATTTGAAATGACATGCATAGGATTTAAGAAAGGGTCATGCACTTAGGATAGCATCATGCAGACTGTACTGGTCTCATAGAGCAGGGATGAATGGAAACATCTTGATATCCTCCTAAAAAGATGTCCAAATGGTCTTAGGGGTGCACTGGTCTCAGACAGTTTGTCTGTATCTTAGCTAACAGCTTTTCATTCATGCCAAATGGATGAGCTCCATCAGATAAATTCCATGTTCAGTCATTAATTCAATTATTCTGGCATCAGGAAAAAGAGACTTGTTTATTCATTATTCTGTTTTTTTTTTGTTTTGTTTTGTTTTTTTCTTGATATCTGGTGCGATTTGGCATATAAGAGCATGGCAGCTATAATGGTAAGAGCAGGCTTATTTTGTATATGACAAGCATAAGAATATGGATTACAAAAACTCTACCTTTGAAACATACCTCTTCTAAAAAGTTCTAAAAGTTCATAGTGCTACAACTAATTATATATTTCATATTTTAGTTCGCATTATCTCCTCTTAAACCACTCACACAACTTCCTGTCAGGCACTAAAGCCCCAGTAAAGTACATCAAAACACATCTTCAATGAACATGACTGAAAATGGATTCTGCTTGATTTTAAGTACATGTACTCTTTTTTCCTTTGCTTATAGTTTGACAATATGTGGTTATTTACTAACATTGTACATTATTTTGTTAAAATTATCAGCGATATTCTTTATGCAAATAGAAGCAATTGTGCAAGAATTGATATGGTGCCCCTAAGCCTACTGCTGTGCTGTCTATAACCTCACCTGTAGATTGTTGCCTGCTGAGAGAACACATAAGTAAATGCACGAAATCTCCCACTTCGTAATCATGTTGACTATAATTGAGGTTAAGATCTTGCGGAAATGCCTTTCGCTGTACACTCTCCCTCGAGAGAAGGAACAGGCTTAAATACTTTTGGCTCCCTCTTTGCATTACTCTGACCTCCACCCAAAGCAGGAAAAGACAAAGGGCTTTACTGGAGCTATAGAGCTTGAATGGGAGCCAAACTGTGGGAAGCATCAGCGTGGGCAGGTTGGAGGGATCAGCTGCAGGCTGGAAGCCAAAGGTGGCATGCTGCCAGCTGTGCTACATGTACAATAGTAGGGCTCTGCAGATAGCTGGAGTCACCAGGCCAGGGAATGACCCTGCTCAGACTTCAGAAAGCTTCAAGCAATAGCTTCACAGGAGAATATTTTGGTACAGCTTTTGGCCTTTGCCCTGCAAACTACACCTGGCAAAGCACAGGCTTGCTGCATAGGGTGTCCATCCTTTCAATCTTGAAAGGTCTTGACGTGAGATAGCACTGTTGTTGTTTACACAGGCTTCATCCTTCCACTCCCATTTGTTGCCCATGGGTGTTTGAAGCAACGGATGTGATCGAGCTGTCAGTTGCCAGCACTTTGCACAACCCCCCCAGCAATTTCCTGGCCACCTGAGACTGTCACCTCCCTGCTGAAGAGCCAGTGCTCATTCACAACAAATGTATTGGCACAGAACTCGTATTTTTACACAGGGATCAAAGAACCATTAGTTAAATAAATATCATCAGAAATCAGTGCAGATCTGTGTACTTTAGTGATTCTTACTGAACTCTGCTGATTTCCAGCATAACAAGAGAGGTTGGAGGAAAGATGTCCAGGATACTCACAGATCTGATTTTTTTAAAGTACCCATCCCCACAGTATTTGTCTGTAACCATATAAAGTATGCATGTCTCTGAAATTATCTGTCATCTGTTTCTGGGCTTATAAATACAAAGCCTTGCAAAGAACTTGCCAAACCTGTGATCATTTGCACACTACAGTATGTTCAAATGAAACCAATAAAAAATTGTTTCCAAGAAGCAAAATCTCAGCTGTGCGGTGTAATTCTCCAAACCTTATTTGTTTCATAGCCGACCTGATAGATCTTTGGAAAGCCTGTCAAAATTTCTCCAGTTATAGGAATTGACATGATCACTAAATACATCTGGGATTTGCTTGGATAACTTCTGTAGTTTTCTTCTGCTCTTAATTTTTCAGATAATAGTAGTGGTTCCCCATCCTTCAGAAGATTCCAGATATATTTTTTTTTATTTTGCAAAGTAGAAGAAAATCACAATCAAAAGATGATCTATTATTTAAAGACGTTAGATCAAACCAGCCCCTACTGTAACTTCCTCAAACTCATCAGTCCTATTGAAATGTGGCAGATTCACCATCGTGATGAATTAGCACTTCTGCTTTTAATGTATTGACCTTGCAGTGCAAAATTAATGTGGCATTACTTTTGCATTGTTATGATGATATTGTTATTGAGTTTATATTCCCATGTTTTAGATTTTTTTAGTACAGGCAACTGCAATATGTGGACAAAAGTCAAACCAAATCCCCCGTAAAGCCAACCAGACAGATAGAAACACACAGCAAAGCCTTCAGCTTATCTTGGGGTTATAGCTGCTTTCACTACTGCAAAAGACCATACTAATTCATCTGCCACCCAGGCTATGAAACTACTAATGGAAATAGTTTTAAATACAGTGTAACAGGACAAGATAGCCTGTTTGATTACAGTGTGACTACCTGCTCAGCTCATATCAGGGGCAGGACTCTTATCAGCTATGTTTAAAAAATAGTTTCAGATATATTTTCAGGTGCAGCTTTAACCTTAGTGTTTACTGTGTTTGAAACCAGTGCTTTCAGCATGTTTCTGCTTTCAGACTATCTTAATACCCAGTAATGAGAAGGATGATAAAAGTGTGGTATAGGAAACAAACAAAAAGGGGGCTCTTGGAGCCTAGTTGTCCAGTTCTACATATTTTCTAAAACTCATAAATTTATAGACTTTCTCCCTACCCTTCTAGAGAGCTCAAAAAAGAGTAACCCGAACTAAGTAAAGTACTGAAGAGGATCCATGCAAAAGGGCGTCCTCATTACCATGTGGCATCACCATCTGACTGGGGAGGCTTTTTAGTCCTGTGCAGCTTTTAGGGACAAATTATTCCCATGATGGATTCCCAAAGTCTCATTAATCAGCAGCTTTGAATGCTGATGTGATATAACAGTGCTAGTACAGGTCAGACTCTGGGTATATTTCACTGAAACCGTATTTTTCTGCTGGCTTGTCTGTGCTGCTCATTAGTGAAGTAGCCAAGCATTTCATAAACAGCAGTGAATTCAGCTCCGCCATGCCCTGTGAAGTGGGAAAGTGCTGGCCTTGCGTTTGGCAGATAAGTAACTAAAAATGAGGGAGATGGAGAACCTTTGCAAACAGAGCCTTGGCAGGAGTGGAAACAGAAATGCCTACTCTAAGAGTTTTAATTAGCCAGGGAAAAATATGGCCCCAATCCCCATTAAAAGCAAATACCCTAATAAAGTCGACTGGCAGTGCCTTTTGAAGAAAAAATTTGTGAAGTCTTCCATAGGAGCTCAGAGGCATCCCCTGCTATGCCATGTTGTCTGTGGACTAGAAACTCAGCGTGCACCCCCTGACGCTGTCACTGCATGAGCGATTGGTCCCACAGGAACCGCACAGCCTGGAGGTGATTGTGCACCAGGAAACACTGGCGTCAGGAAGAAGCTACTTGTTCCCAAAGCAAATTGCCCTGGGCTGGAATGCAGTGAAAATGCAATCCCCTTGGCTGGGATTGATTTACTGCAAGATAGCGGGTGGTATCAAAGGACCAGATCTTTTCATTTCTTGTTGAGGAAAGCAGGATGAATGTGCATTCCCGTGGAGAAAGAAATTCTTCTGACATATGTGAAGAGTCCTAGATCCTGACCGTTGCTCCAGGGATGGTTTATTCTCTGCACACCAAAAATATATATGCCACTTGCATTTTAAAGATTCACTGTGAGCAAGATCCAGAGCACATTGTTGCCCCTCTCCCTATAGAGAATGCCTTTCTTACTGGGCTGGAGAGTCAAATTCTTTAATTTTCTCCTCCACTCTGCTTTGAGCAGACTAGAAATTTGGTCATCCTAGTGAACATGCACATGAACATGTTCAGCGTACTCTCACTGTGCCGACTTTCCAGGACCCAGGAGGAGTTTAATCACCTCCCCAACGAAATTGCGAGTGCTCCAAATTGCAGGGGAGCTTAAGGGGCGCTAACAAGTCTGCTGTTACTGAAATGGAGCCACCAATTGACTTCGAGCATTTTCAGCCCCGCTGCTAAAGAATCCCTCTCTAAATCTCACCCACTGTCTTAGACCCTCATATCCCACCTCAGTTCCAGTGTAGGTGGTACTGAGGCACTAAGACTTGTTTTTCAGTCTGCTAAATTAAAGCTACACCAGAGATCAGCTTGGTCACCAGGCTCAGATTGTGTTGCATGTCTCTGCAAGCCTGGACACTGAGCAGACTAAATCTAAGCTAAGATAATCTCAATTGAGGAGCTACCTCATCCTTGTAGATCTGAGTGGGATTCTGCCACCCCCCTGCCATTTCATATTTCTAGGGGACCAGGCTTCCATTGTGGCAGGGCTAGTGTAAGGGTTGTCCCTGTCAGTGATTCTAGAATTCCTCTCAGTTGGCTTCAGCACTGCTGGTAAAGGTGTGCTAACTCTTATCAACAATACTTTTCCATATGGAAGAAATTGTGTCCACTAAATGAAAAAGACATTGCTACTGCAGAGCATGCTGTAAAAGAAATTATCCTCCTTTGTAAGGTGCCCAAATGTCAATGTTACGGTGTTTTATATGAATTACATATTTTGCAAGTTTTAAAAAAACATAATATGTGCAGTTTTCTTTCATTTAAAATATTATCGTAGAACAGTTGAAAAAATATTTATGTGATAGTATGGATGAATTTTCTTCTCATTGTGTTTGGACTCCGATGGTATTGAGCTGCAACCTGATAGACAGCATCCCAAAGCACCTTTCTCCAAGTCACGGTGCACCCATCCAGCTTTCCTCATTTTCTGTATGGGTTCTTTAGTAATTTTTGAGTCTGTTTGAAATCCCAAACTCCTCTCATCATTCTAACACAGTTTAATGGGTTTGCATTCCATTCTTAAAACTAAAACAGTCATTGCATCATTTATACCACCAAAAGTCTGTGCCTGGGCCTGATTAGCAGTCCTCAGGAAGGTGTTGTCTCCAGGAGTTTGGCCTGGACCCATTAAACTTATTGAAGTAGAACATCACCTACACATATGCTGCTATGAGGCACTGATGAACCTGCTCCTGAAAAGGGAAGGGGGCAGAGGAAGGCAAACCTCCATGTTGCTTTTTGTCTCTGTTTTTATATTGGTAGCATAAATCTTGTTGAGACAGTACCAAGAAGGACTCTTCAGGCAGAGAAACACATCAGATTAAGCCTCAAAGTTAACACCCTTTCACTTCCTCATTTTACAAACAGGTAGAAAGAAAACACAGTAAGCTCAAAAAACAAACAAACAAACAAACAACAAAAAAAACCCTGCTATTTAAATTTGTATACTAATTTCTGAGGATAAATTCTGGCTGCCAGACTGGAACAGCAAGGATATGGTCACCGCAGAGTTTCTCCTCAGACATTAACTAATTTGGGGGTGTCCCTGTGAAGAAGCTGGGCCTTTTGAGATCGACCAAGTTCATCCTTGAGAGTTGCCTGCCCACAATTAGTGGCGGTGGGAACATGCAGGGAAATAACATACAGCCATGTAGCAGAAATGGCCACTTCTGTATTAGGAACTACAATGATCAGGGGGCAGTTCTCTGGCCATGAAGCCAAGGCAACAGCACAGCTTTTGTCCACACAGCTAAACTGTTTTCTTCTCTTTAAAACAGGGCGGTCTTGTCCAAACAGTCTCCCCCTGTGCTGGTAGTCTCTGACAGGTGCCACCTCTTGGAAAGCCACTTACAGAAGTCTTAGCTTTTATTTCACTTATCATTTCATTTATTTATTGGGATTACCTCTTAGGGAAGTTGTTAGGCCTCCTGAGTCCAAATCACTAAGGATAAAAAGATCAGTGGGCAAAATGTGAATGATCACTTGGAGATGTTCAATATTAAACCAGCTAAAAAACAAATTTTGCTTATTACAAGAAGTGAAGGTCACAACTGAAAAAAAAATAATAAAAAAAAGAAAAGTCAAAAGAAAGAAAATGGATGATCACATAGATTTGATCGTAAGCTAGATCATAAGCTAGAAATTTTAACACAAGAAAACTGGTAAGTGATGAAAAAGGATGCAAGTCTATGGTAAATAGGGCTAACAATAGTCAGAAGGACACTTTGAACTTCAAGGGAGTAAGAGGAATCCTAACAGTGGAACTGAAAATTATAAAATTGACAAAAATAATCCAAAAAAGGCAGAAGTGTTCAGTAAATAACTGTTGTATGTTTGGCCAAGGATCACATGGTGCAACCATTTCAGAAGAAAATCATGGAACAATTTTCACTTCAGCAGTACATCAGAAGGATGTCAAATAAGAGCTACTGATTTTAGGCATATTTATAGCAGGTAGTCTAAAAACTAGCATATGAAAGTTTAAAAGGAGCTACATGAAAAACCCTCTAAACCATTAGTGTTGATTTCTTAATAACTCTTGTGATATCAGGGAAGTTCCAGAAGATGAGAAAAAGTAATGTGATGACAGTATTTACAAAATAAAATAATAATAAAAAAAAAAATTAGAGAATAAATGATACAACTCAGGTAATTACAAGATTTATCAGACTGACTAACATCAGTCCCAGGCAAAATAAAGGAATGGCTGATACAGGACCAAATTAATAAGGAATAAAAGGGAGGCAGTATAATTATTGTCACTCAGCAGGGGGGGGTTGGCAAATAGATCCTGTCAAACTAGCTTGATATCCTTCTCTGATGAGATTACAAATTGGCTGATAGAGGTAGTGGTGTCACTATATTTGGGCTTCTACGAGACATATGCAGTTAGTACCATATATTGCAAAAAAGCATTGGTTAAGAATGCTATGAATCAACACTGCAAACATTAAATGGATTAAAACTGGCAAGCAGATACATACCAGAACGTCACTGTAAAGATGTGTGGTTTTAGTGAGGTTCAGTGGGGATCCAGTCTTCATCCTACATCAGTTAACATTTTTGCCTGAGATGTGGAAGGAAGCATAAAGTCATCATTGATGAGAACTCTAGATAACACAAAGACTGGGTGAGAAGTATGTAATTAAGATGATAGATGACTGATGCAGAGGGATTTATGGTGCTTTGTGATGCATCAGAGGTGATGTATGTTATTGCACATCAAAAAATGCACACACGCTTTCCCCCACATATACATAGGTCAGCAGGAAGGCACATAAAACAGGGAACACAGAAGCAACTACTTAGTGCTTAACCAGATTTTACAACATGGTAAGATGAACAGAAGAAAAAATATGGTGTTAAAACCAGATAGTCATCCTATGTCTAGAAACAAAGGAAAGGAAGGAGGGCATTTCTGGGGAGTCAATTTGGAGAAACAGAGAATATGAGATCTCATTCAAGCATGAACATTATTCCCAGGAAGAAGCATGAGTTGTCAGTTCAGTTCTACAGCCTAAAAAGGAACTTCAGAGCTGGTAAAAGGATGAGGAGTTGGTCCTGGCTTTGCACTGAACATCGGTGTAACCATGACTGGAATATCATGACCTGGAAAGAACATCGATAACTGAGAGGGATCAAGGCAGCACTGAGAAAGATTAAAGGACTAAAGGAAGCATCTGTTAATAACACTGCAGGAACTCAATCTATTTAATTAACGAAAGAAAAGGTTAAAAGGTATTTTGATGAATTTGTAAGTACCTGCAAGGGAATATAACTTTGATAATGTGTTATTCGGTTCAGCAGATAAAGAAAAGCAAGTCGGTGAAAGCTAAGGCTGGAGATATTTGTAATAGAAACGAGATGCAAAACCTGGTTTTGGTAGAAAACAGTCCTTGTAGCACAATTTCTGGCTATGGCAATCTCTAAACAAAGACTGAACTTTGTTCTAAAAACAGTACTTTAGAACAAACATAAATCAACTTAGGAGAGTTGTGCAGCCTGTGATACACAAGAGGTCAGACCGTAGGACCTGTTTCTGCCCTTACTGCCTACTTATGGAATAAGACTGAGTATAACTGGCATAGGGATGTCTCTGTGAGTCTGCAAAGAGCCTGAAATAAGAAATCAAAGAGGCAAGCACTGCCATCAGGCTCAGTAACATTAATGCCAAGGCTCGCTGAGCTGGAGTGCCCATTGCAACATCAGCAGAAGGTTTTAAATCTGATAGAAGGAAAGAGTGAAGCAGACGACCATGCTCCTGTAGGTGTGCAAGCAGTGAGCTGCCGGAGAGCAGTGACCTACCACCCCAGCAAGGTGGCAGAGCATACTGGGGAAATGAATAAGGCTGTAGAGCGGGGTTCAGTGATTTCTGGTTTTGAAGGATCCAAAGACCCCATGATGTCTTTACACTTTCCTGGAACATGATGCTACAATAGGGCACTCACCCTTACACATTCTAGTCTTACAAGAACTGTGAATTCTAGGTGCTACCCCTTACTTCCTATGCCCTTACTACTACCACTACCCTCGTAGCACAGCTATATGAGGAAGGGAAAATACTGTTAGCGCCATGAGAATAATATGCAGCAGATAAGCAAAGAGGAATAAACAAAAAAAAATGTTCTGTAAGTTACTAAAACATTTCTTACATCTATTGTCAAAATGCATGTGCACAGAAAAGTATAGGGTGATGTTTGTGGAAAAGGTATGGACACAAGAATCATGGGAAGACAAACAAAAGGCAGCAGTAAGAGGAGTAATACTTGATAGAAACAGCTAGTAATAAAAGGGAAAGTCATATCTAAGACTGTGTTGTGTGGTATATAATTCAAGATTTAATCTAAATGTACCAATTCCCTTCACAAAACAATACGTGATATTCCAACCTGTCATGTTAAATGGGGGGAAAATATTATCTGCCACCCACTGTTTCCTGCATTGCTATAGTTAAAAACCTTCACTTTACTTGCAGAGGGCTTTAATTTGAGCCTTATGTTTTCAATCTCTCAGATCAAGTTCCTCATCTCTCTGAATTCTCCATAGATTCAAGACTGGCGTGAGAATAACAGAGGCAATCACTTGCTATTAACAATGGCAAATACAAAATAAGCAGAAAAGAGACACATTCCTTGCCAGACCTTGTAATTACAGATTTGGCTCAGTTCATGCAAGTTCAACTCAATCCAGATTTTTCTGTAAAAGCTGAGAGTCCAAATCCAACAGAGAAATGTTGCTGGAATTGTTCAAAAGATGAATTCAACCCAGGCGGCTTATTGCCTGTGTATTTGTCACGTGCATGTCTCCTTTTGGTTTTGTCATGCAGGAAGCGAACACATGGATTAGAAAACACCAACAAAAGCATTTTATCAAGAACATCTGGAAAATTTTGGCAATTCCAGGTACATTGTAGTATGGGTCTTTTCAGTCAATATGCAGATGTTTTTTGTTTTGATGCTAAAGGCTTCAGTGCACGGGCACAATCCAGTTACACTTGTAACTTCTTTCTTTTGGTTCTGGTTGATGATTTTTTTGCAGCCCCACCAGAGGGAAAGCCTTCCCTCCCCTTGCCACAGCAGTGCTCATTGGGATGGCTGATGAAAGCAAAATAATCGCTGAACTGGTTCTCAGCAGGAAGAATGTGATTCCCAAGTAGGTGGTGGATACCCCCCAGAAAGGACATTTCCAGAACACTACCAGACTCCGAAAACATACAGAGAATGAGGTTAGCTAGAGATGTCCTGCAGCCCAGGACTGCCACACCATGGCACATGACTTTTTCCAGCTTCAATCTCGGATGCTTGGTGTTGCAAAAGCTTAGAAGCAAGCAAAAATACAGCCAGACTACAAAGAGAATTTAGGGCAAAATCAATTAGTCTTTATCAATCATATAAAGTCAAAACCAATTTTAGTCATGTTAAATCTGCCTAGACTTCTAGACTTGCACATTGCGTGAGTGTGCACTCTAACACAGTGCAGAATTTCTGCTGGGTGCATGAAAGTGTCATGATTCCCTCTGGTGCACAAGCTCATTCTTTGGACTTTTTAGGATCATTCTTGACATCTTTACTCTCTTTATCCTTGATGAAAAAGGAAAAAAATAAATTAGTTAAACTTTTTTCTGTAGTATTTACGCATTTGGTAAAAAGAAACTGCTTTTTTTTTTTTTTTCCTAGTCCAATCAAGTATATAAATTACCTTCTGGCTGAGAATTTTACAAAATCAATTAATGAATAATTATCTTTTGACTAATAACACTGTCTCTTAAATGCTTAAGGCAGGCACAAGAAAGGCTATGATATTTAAGGAAATGATCAATTTCCACAGCATTAACTGGTAATTCAAAGGTATGGTTCAGCTCCTTCATAATATGGACTGGTTTGTTAATGCTCTGAGATCCTAAGGATTGGTGTGACTCTGTGTACTAGGTTCTTTTCTTAGATCATACGTGGTCCTCAGTCACATTTTTTTTTCTATTCAAACTTTGGAGAATTTCTTTATTAATTCTTTTCTACACTACAAGTATCTATCAACTTCTCTGTGGTCTGTTAAGTCCTAGAAAATATGAATGTGAAACAGGTAGGGGGCTTTCTTTTCTCTCTTTTTGCAGCACACAAATCTCCTTCTCAGTTCAGCTTGGGTTAGTCAAACCTTCTCCCTCATATTTGCGGAAGGGAGTCATCTTGAATAAGTCGCATCCTTCAGGTCTCTTGCTAAGTGAAAGACTGAGGAGCTGTAGATAAAGCTGTAGTCTCCCTATGGAAGAATATCACTGCTCCTATCGCCCTGCTGAGCTCTTCTATACTGATGCCATCCTGGCATCCTCATTATCCACCTGTGGCTGAAAGCAGCCCCACACCAAGGCAGATGATAAGCTAACATTATAGATTTCAGAAGCCACATTCTCAAAAAACAGGGTAGTGAGTGCACAGACAACTCCATCAGTAGTTATTACAACGAGGTACCTAACTGATTCTGGGAAATTATATTCAAATATTTAAACAAGACTCTTACCATCCATAATGACTGTAAAAACCACCTACAATGAAGCACTACCCATTTGCAATTGCTGATTATATCCTGGGGTTTTCAACTGAGGCTTTTTCCTTATTTGCCTTATTATCACAAAATTGGGCAGAGATCATTAATATAATGCACACAAAAAAATTAGACCTTGCACAGAGCAATCTGTACTTTCCTTCTTCATTTCTAGGTTTATTAGAGATAACACTAAGCAATTTCATGTTAAGGCAGAGTGAGGAGCACTTGAATACATTTTCTCTCATGTTGTGCATTGTTTTATATAGCAAAAATACAAAGAACGGGTTTTCATTGAACCAAAAATAAGGATCACTTCATTAACATCTTAAAGCCATTGCCAAGCATAGACGCATATGTGCACCTGCCCAATTTCTCTGATTTTCCTTTTCCTCCTCATAGCTCAGACACCCACATGGTTAAGAAATAGCTTGGAAAACAGCTATGCTTGCAAAACAGAGGCAGAGAGGCTTCCAGGGCAGAGAGCTGATTACATTATAGCAATGTTTATCCAAACAAAGTTCTGTGACACTTCATGAAGACGTAGGGCATGTGAGTGACTGTATCCTGCCATTTACCTGCAAGACGGATGAAAACAAGGCTATGGTCCAAGTGCTGCGGGAACCCACTGGCACTTCTACCTTCAGACGTTGGGTCTCACCTCCACAGTATCCTTAGTGTTTCCTGACGGCCTTGGGAGGCACCTTGCAAGAGCAGAAGGAACATGGGTTTAGGATTTTTATATCTGCTCTCTCCCAGTCCTAGCCTAAAGGTTCTCCATGTTCTCTCAGCATGGGTTTATGAAAGGCAGGTCCTGCTTGACGAACCTCATCTCCTTCTGTAACCAAGTGATGCGCTTAGTGGATGAGGGAAAGGCTGTGGATGTGGTCTACCTTGACTTCAGGAAGGCTTTTAACGCCATTTCCCACAGCATTCTCCTGAAGAAACTGGCGCCTCGTGGCTTGGACTGGCGTATGCTTCATTGGGTTAGAAACTGGCTGGGTGGCCGGGCCCAAA